>VUQJ01034360.1:0-10251 GCA_015108635.1 Andinoacara biseriatus
AAAAAATTCCTCAGCACTAAATATTCCAGTCAACTCTTTGTGGGATTACAACAAAATTGAACCAACTGGGAATGACAGAAACTCAACTGTGAAGTTGTAGACTAGGTAAAATCACAAAGCGAGGTTGCCAACTTTCTGCAGTCAGTCGCTACAGACCTCCAAACTTCACGTAGGCTTCAGATTAGCTCAAGAACAGCATGTAGAGAGCTTCATGGAATGGGTTTTCATGGCAGCTGCATCCAAGCCGTACAACACCAAGCACTGGACAGCAGTGGAGACGTGTTCTCTGGAGTGACGAATCACATTTCTCATCCATCTGGCAAGCCAATGGAGGAGTCTGGGTTTGGGGGTTGCCAGGAGACCGGTACTAGTCTGACTTTGCTGTACCGAGTGTAAAGTTTGGTAGAGGGGGGGTTATGGTGTGGGGCTTTTTTTAGGATTTGGGCTCGGCGCCTTAGTTCCAGTGAAAGGAGAAACTTCATGTTTCAGAAGTTTACACACACTCATTTTATGTGTGTGTATCACAGCAAACTTTACTAAAAAGACCCAAGTAGTACTTTAGCTATAAACAGACTCCAGGTAGTTTGTGTGTAGCTGGGAGGAGTTTTATCATTAAACAAAGCCTAATAATGCCGAGGAAACTTTTCAGAAAACCCTAAGATTATCTAACAACTGCATAGTCCAAAGTCAACAAAATCCTGTCTTTCATTAACTTTCTTGACAAAGAACTTAGAGTATCACTTCTAATCTGTGATCAGGTGGAAAAATGTGGAGCTGACTGGAACAGAGTGTAGTATAATTTAATTTGTGCAGCTCATTCTTAATGCTCTCATCTCCTGGTTAACAGAACTCCATGGACCTGTGCAGGATAGCAGTGATGGGACATTCTTTTGGAGGGGCAACAGTCATAGAAGCTCTGTGCAAAGAGGTTAAATTCAAGTATGTTTGTTTTCTTTAATGTTCACTGATTCTGGTAGCTGGACTCTTTCCTAGTGTCCATTATCATGTTTACACGTCACCACAGAGAATTCTTAGTTTATTAGAAAAAATGTTTTTCCTACTGTTAAAAATGGAAAAACTGAACTGTCATTTACTAAAATAATCATTTGCTGTGGCACACTGACTTGTGGTCAGACGTTTTAATAGTCGTTGATGTTGACCTGAGCGCACTTCTGTAGCAAACTGAAGGAACAGCAACAATAGCTAATAACAGTCCCAGATTACTGAAAGTAATGTGTAGTAATAATCTGGCCTCCTATAATCCATCCTTCCAAACAGGTGTGGAGTAGCGTTGGACTCCTGGATGTTTCCTTTAGATGATGAAATCTTTCCTCGGGTGAAGCAACCAATTTTCTTCATCAACTCAGAGAAGTTCCAGTGGGCCGGGAACATCAGTCGCATGAAGAAGCTCGACTCAGCCGTCATCCAGAGGAAAATGATCACTATCAGGTACGGCTGCTGATCCACTACATGTTTAGAGACTTTGGTCTGTTTTTGTGCTGACGGTTCCTCTTCAACTCCATTCTTTCAGAGGAACAGTTCACCAGAGTTTCCCAGACTTCACCTTCCTGACAGGCAACTGGATAGGGAAGCTGATGAAACTCAAGGGAGAGATTGACCCAGAGGTCGCCATAGACCTCTCCAACAGAGCAACTTTAGCATTTCTGCAGCGCCATCTTGGTACGAATTCCGATTTAAAGTGTTTGTTTTTTGGAAGCAGAAACACTTTTTTAAGTGTGGGTATGTTAAAGTACCTTAAAGATCATGTGATTTACGAGCTTTGCCAGTGGGATGTATACAGTGGCATCAGCTGAGCCACGAGGAAATGTAAGCTGCCACTGAGAATAACCCACCTGTGAGGACTGCAGCTGAGATCGACTTTACTCTGTGCGTGAACTAATTTAACCTTTTTCCCTGATCTCTGTGCAAACATCTTGCAGGCCTGGAGAAGAACTTTAACCAGTGGGACCCCCTGATTGATGGAGAAGACGAAAACCTTATCCCAGGAACTAATGTCATCATGCTTCAGTCTGCGATCTGAACTGCCTCTGTGCTTCTTATACCGTAGCCTCTCGTATTTGCCTTGTGCACGGGAGTCAGTGCAATGGTTTTAAAATGTCAAGTCAGGCCTACTTGGCATTTTATTTTTAAAAACATGTTTTCCGAACTGAAAATATTTTAAAGCGGTAATCAAATGGAAAGCTCATTTCTACCTCATCAGAAGGATGGATTTGTTTTTTCTGGACAGATCAAGCACTCAGTCTAGTGGTGTTTGTTTCAAGAGGCCTGAATGTTGCGTACGAGCAGCTTGAAACTTTCTTCTTCTCACTGTTGGTGATCTCTTTACTATTAGCTGCAATTTCTTGAACAAATCCTTGTAATCAGTTTTATCTTTTAGTGTAAATAAATCCAATAATGATCCTTTTCTGTACCTCTTTGGACATGACCTTCCAGCACAGACGAGGTATTCAATGATTGCTGTGTGATTATATAATGAGGCCTATGATGAGAATCTAAGCTATAGTATAGCAAAAGATATAGATTTACTTATTTGATATTAGTCTTGGCAACTTCAAACAAATCAAAGAATACTGTGAACACTAAAAAGCTGCTTTAAATATCCCATGTGCCATAACCACAGTACAGTCCTTTCCTTGGTTAGTGCCATGTACATTTTATACACATTTCTACACATCAGAAATCCAATAAACCTGGTTTATTTACTAATGTTTAGCATGTATTTTTTTTCTTGAAGATTTGATCTTTCAGGTTCTGGCAGTAAGGCTGCAAAATGAAAGCTTAAAGGGGCGTCCACACATTAAAAGGTTAGCAACGACGTGGCAGCCAGACTCCATGAACTGTGGGTGAAATTTAGGAACCTGTAGTGACAGACAGAACCTGATAGAACACCTCTGGGATGAATTAGAGCAGAGACGGTGAGCCACGAGTTCCTGAATTATCTTGCTGTACAACACACCACTTTACTGACAGTTGGTCACTATTGGACATGCAGCTGCAAAGGTAACCTAATATTCTCTCCACTGTCAGGATTTCTTCAGTTCCATAGATATCTTTATGGTTTTGTTCATGCAACTCTGACACAGGAGTATAAAAAAATGTATGAAGCCTTTTGATGACTACAAAGAAAAACAACAGTCACTGAAATCAAATGTTTTATTTTTTTCCTTTTAAAAGGAACAAAGAAATTCTCCAATTAAAGGGTCTAATTGACCTGCTAGAAACAAACAAGAAACTGATATTGAGAACTCGTAGAACAAACACCACAAAGAAAATAGAACTGAACCGCTTTGATACAATATAAACCAACATGCAGTAATTAACTTTCTGTCTGAGCTCAGAAAAAGAAAGAAAGAGCTGGTCACATTTTTGGCAGCTGCTGCATGGCAGGCAGATCCTCAGCAGAACCATCAGTGACAATCAGACAGATGAGTTATGGTTGACAGCTGGATTTCTAAACGGAAGTAATGAAGAAAAACAAAAATCAGCAAATGCAAGTTTTATTTTTCCCACTTTCACTAAAACTTCATTGTAACTCGTTCAGAATAAAGGACCAAAATCTACATGTGCAGCAGGTCCGTGTTCCAGAAAGCAGGTTTAAACTGAGATGAGGGGAACTCGGAAACAACTTCAAACAGACAAATTGTTGTTTGTGAGCTCCACTGAGTTGATTGTGCCATCTCTGATCAGCTGTTCTGGAACTGAAAGTTTCCACATCTCAGTTCATTCAAGTCAGAATTCAGTGCTAGAGTTTGTTACACCTGCTCTCTGAAACGGTGCCCAGCTCCACAGTCGTGGTTATTCGTCATCATATTTTAATATGAGCGTGAAAAGAACACATCCTCTGATTGGAGAAGTCGAGGTGAAAGAGGGACAAGAAAGTGATTAAACATGTAAACATTTCCTCTGTCAGCACAATCCTGGAAATGTGTCAGGTTCAGAATATCAGTACAGCTGATGGAAAGTTTTCACAGGACTATGTAGAAAAACTAAGTACACCCCATGATCCAACATCTGGCAGAAGCACCCTTATCATAACTAGCCAATGACCAGCAAATCCTTTTCACTATGACTCACTTCTTCACATTGTTGTCGGGAGGAATTTTGATCCACTCTTCTCTACAATATTGCTTCAGTCCATTCAGTCCATTGAGGTTTGTGGGCATTTGTTTGTCCATAGCTCTCCTAAAGCCCCACCACAGCATTCCAACCAGGCTGGGGTCTGGACTTTTCCTGGGCCATTGCACCACCTTGATAGTTTTTCTTATTCAGCCACTCTGTTGGAATCATTGTCCTGTTCTATGACCTGATTTATACCAAGCTTTAGGTGCTGGACAGATGGCTTCACATTTGACTCTAGAATACTTTGGTATACAGAGGAGTTCATGGGCCACTCAATGACTGCAAAGTGTCCAGGTCCTGTGGCTGCAAAACAAACCCAACTCCTCATCCCTCCACCACTGTGCTGACAGGATAAAGTGCTTGTGCTGATAAGCTGCGTTTGGTTTTTGCCAAACCTGGTGCGTTATGGTCAAATATCTCCACTCTGCTCTGCCCTGTCCAAAGGACATTGCTCCAGAGGTCTTCTGGTTTGTACAGATGCTACTTTGCAAACCTAAGCTGTGCTGTCACGTTCTTTTTAGAGAAATAGCTCCTCCTGAGAGCCCTTCAAAACAAGCCGTACTAATTGTACTGTCATGAACATTTAACATGCTAACTAAGACCTGTAGAATCTGACATGTAGCTCTTGAATTTTATTGCAGTTTCTCTGAAATGTTTTGCTGGGACTTCCACTCCTGGGAACATTGTTTCATTGTTTTAACACACCTGAATGCTCCAGACCAGTGAACTGCCAAAGCATCTGCTTTTATTGAGGTGCTCACACTTGCTGATGATCAGTTAATCAAATACATTTGATTAGCAGCACCCGGGTGCTACTGACCGACCTAATTCCTATGGAAGCAGTAAGGGTTACTTAGTTTTTCTATTTACAGTTCCTGAAAATCTCTTTGAAAATCACAACCAGATGATTAGATGTTTAAATGCTGGTCCCCTTGGTAGCTGATCACAGAAATACTAGTCAGTGTAAGTATAAATACAGTGGGTTTAAAATATTACACTGCCACTAACAAAGGACAGTTGCAGCACTTTGTGCCAAGATTATCTTCCTCAGGGGTTCTGATGTGAGCCTAGATCCATTCCTATCTAATGCCAGACTATTATGCTGCTATGTTGTTTAGATGTTTCAGTGAGATAAACACCAAAAAAATAAACCCCATGGGATAATGTACCACAGGCGAGGAAATAGTTTTGATATTTTACTGTCACTGCCATCAGTTTAATATATCACATTATTTAACACTTTTAATCATCCAGCCTCCCTCTTCCACTGATCCTGTTCAGGGTCGCGGGGGAGCTGGAGGCCATCCCAGCTGTCACAGGGCGAGAGGCAGGGTGCACCCTGTACAGGTCGCCAGCCCGTCGCAGGGCCAACACAGAGACAGACAACCATCCACACTCACATTCACACCTATGGGCAATTTAGAGTGACCAGTTAACCTAACCCCAGTAAGTGCATGTCTTTGGACTGTGGGAGGAAACCCGGGGAGAACATGCAAACTCCACACAGAGACGCCCGGGCCGACTCTCAGTAATGAGTTCAATGCATAATGGATACACCTGCACCAATATTTGTTTCTTGCTGCCAATAATCTATTTTCAGAATAAAGCAATAGTCTGAAGCTACTAAAATAAAGAGGTTGTCATTACTGACAGTTTACTGCTCACAATGCAACTAAAAGTAGCTGCACACAATTATTTACAGTATTTATAGGTGAATGTGTGTAAATACAAAATACTAGAAGCTTCAGCCCAAGCAGTGAAAGTTTCTTGACCAAAATGTTAATAAGCCAAAAGCTGTTATAGTTATTGATGGAGGTGGAGCTCCTCTGACACCCAGCTGGCAGTAAAGAGGTTAAAGCGAGCACACATGGAGTGAAAAAGCATTTGTCTTGAGTTCATATAAGTAAGTAATTACAGTAATTGTTTTCAAAATCTTTGTGGGTAAAACACAATAAGAATATTTTAAGAAATCACCTGTTCAACAAGCTTAAACCTGAGGAAAGGTGCAGCACAGTTCTAACAAACAAGTTAAGCTAAACTGCTTGTTTAGCCTAATTTGGCAAACCGTGCTGCCTATTTCAGACTGAACTCATCCTTACCTTGTTTTGTTGGGGAGATGTACGCACCTACAACTCACAGTCCTCTGTCACCATTTCAGCTTCTTGTTTTAGAGCTGAAAGAACAAGGACGCATGAGTACAATGAGTGTCTCTGCATTCACATACTGATAAATAATGAGAATGTAAATGAATGCTTACATTAAGCTTGGTCCAAGTTTCAAATAATGGAGCCTAAAGCTAAGGCTTCAGATTCTAAATCATAGCTCTGGATCATACTGTATTTCCTCCTCTTTGCTCTGAGAGGGAATATCTGTGGTATGGTAATCTCAGGCACATAGCTCTGGCTGTGAGTACAGAGGGTTCACCCATCTGCTGTTCAAACCTTCTGTTTGGGATGGGCAGCCAATCAAAAGTAAGTCTAATTAAGCCTTGTTTCACACAGTGTATGAAATGAAGGGCTGCACCAAGGCTCAGTACAGGATACTAGGGCTTAGTTGAGCTGCGAATCATGCAACGCTTCTCTAGAAAACTAGAATTAAAATACAAAGCTGTAAATGAACCCTCTAATTTATACAATACCTCCACAGGTGTCTGTCAAACAGATCTCTCCAACAAGACAGGTCACCTCTTCAACCAGGTTACTCTGCACAGCAATACAAACAGTGTTCACTCTCTTCAAAGATAGGATGTTGCATTTTAATCTGTAAAATGGCAAGATTTGCATTACCAAATCTGGAGGCGGAGCTGTGCAGGTCTGTGGCTCAGAGGTTAACACTGAAAACAGAGAAGATAAAATATACAGGAAATGGACACATAGGAGAGGAAGCTCTAAAAGTGTTCAGTAATCAGATCTGAAAATTAAAGAGCCAGGCTGGCAAACCAGAAAGTGCATCTTCATGAAGGCTCAAGGTCTCATCTTCAATCAAGTCGTCCTAAAACAAAAAGATCACGCTCATTACTCCAACACAAGCTAAATGAGAACTTCAAAACACAGAGTTTATAGCATGTTTATGCTGATGTTCGTACCCTGCTAAGAGTGGAAGTCCATGGCCCACAGTCCTGTAGGGCAACATCATCAATTTCCACTGTGCTCCCTGAAGGAGTTTCTGTGAAGGAAATCACACTTCATATCAACTCCACATCCTCACACCAGGTTTGATGTGAAACCACCATAAAAACAGAGTTTTTGCAACAAAGAGAATCACATTCTCTCATCCAGGTGTTAGTAAGCAGGGACCTGTACTACAAAGCAAGATTTGAGGCTTAACAAGGTCACACCAGGTTTACACTGTATTCTTTAGCATTATATAAGACCCATCCCGGATGGAAATATCCGCCCGCAATTTGTGCTCTTATTCACGCTTGATTTCGTGCGGCTGCAGAAAGCAAAATGGCGACCAGTGTGAAACCGAGTTGGAAGGAAAAGGGAGCTCAAAGGCCAAAGCTGGGCTTTTATTAGACAAAAAAAAAAAAAATCCCAGGAGCTGTGAGAGGCCTAGGAAGAGAGAGAAAAAAGGGAAATAAAAAAAAAAACTAGTTCCCAGCAAAATGACACCTCCTGTTGTTGTAGTTAGTAGCTTGCATTAAAAACATGATAGTTCATGCTGATAACGTGATGATAGCTATCCCAACGTAGGAAGTGCTCTTAGCAGCTGATCAGATCATTAAAACACCTGGATTATAATGTTTTTCTTTGCTTTTTACTTGACATCGACAAACCGATTAGTGGAAGGAAACGCTCTGGGACTCGCTGAATGCGTGATATGCAAGTGTAACTCCTCTGGTTTATATGCAAAAAGATTTAAATTATGATTCAAATATGATGCTCTGCTGTCAGTAGACCCGTCCATCTGGGCAGCTGTCAGAGGCTACAAAAAGGCATCATAGCTAAATTGGGAAATCCTGGGTCAACTTATTGAGTTGATACCACCTTTGTGTGACCGCTTAGCCCGACTGACAACATCAGGCCAAGTAAAGCCTGACGAGCAAAAGCTAACCTGGCTACATTGAACATGCTTTGTAGTACAGGCCCCAGTGATATATAAATGCCTGATATTACACGCTGCCAATTAAAATGGACCAAGATATTCTGCCATAATAATATGGTAACAAGAAGCTTGCGGTGTTCACTACTGCTCATCTCAATATTAAATATATTAACTCAATAATAAAAATGACTCACCGATTGATCCGTGCTGGACCTACAAAAGAAGTTGCACTATTTTACTGTCAAGAAATACAACTGAATAAACTAGAGAAATAAAATATTCATAGACATACATAAAAATAAAGCAGAGGGGTTATTTTTGTTAGCATCATCAAGTTTGGCCTATATAACTAAACCACAAGGTCTTGCAGCCTATTCTGAAAACCCCATAGATGCAAATTACCATTTCCTCTGCTGTCACACAGCTCAGACAATCGTCACCATCGCCGCTTGGCTCTTTTTGCTCTGCGATACAAAGAAAAATGCATATAGAAAATGATACTCTCCAACAGAAAAAAGAAAGAATGCAATTAACTGTTCATTCCCACAGACCTGCGCAGACATCTGCTGAGCAAGCCTCTTCAATACAACAGCTCACTTCTTCAACTTCATCATCCTAAAAGGCCATTAAAAAAAAAAAACTATAATATTTCAAATCAATTTAAGTTTATTATCAAACGTCTTTAGCTGTACTCTTCACCAAATCCTAAATCAAAATCACTGCTTTTTAAGATAATTTTAAAACACCAATAAAAACAAAGTCAGAAACAATTTTGAAATTATGCATTTTACTAGGTTTTTATACATAACAGCTGAGAGTCCCACAGCACATCGTCAGCACCACCCTGAGGCCGGATATCCTGCCAGCTCCATCATCGTGGAACTGACAATGCTGTGGAAGGATCGCCTGGGAGAGGCGTATAAACAAGAGGGCCAAATATAAAAACTACAAGACAGTAAATGTTTTTTTGAACCGCTGGTCAGACCAAAAGAAAAAAAATTCAACATGACACTTTGATGCATTTGTCAATATTTACTGTGCAATGTATCGCAAGCCCAGCATCCCATGAAGTGATCAAAAATTCCTTTTTTTTTTTATTGGATTTTTTTTTCAATAATGTTTGTAAGATCCAAATTGTTGTTTGTGAGATAAATGCTGTTTATCATCACTCATTTTACATTTAGTGCTATTGCTGATACTTTGCATTTGGTCACTGTAGTGTTTGCACCACCATCAGATAATTATTTGGAATACATGTACAGTTACATGTCCCTACATGGACCATGCAACAACACTTAAGGACAATGACAGACGAGAGAGGAGTGTCCAGCTGTAGCTAACTAGTTACCTTCTCCAGCACGGAAACTGCACAAGTGTTGGTCTCACTGGCAGCTGTGTCAGTGTCTGCTAGATCCAAACACAGACAAGTCATAAAGAGGAGCTTTTAATGGAGAATGATCAGATTATACAACTTTACGTGCTAAAATTACACTAAAAGTGATCATTTCCATGTCTGTTTCCATGTAAGGTTCATGTTTGCAGTCCTGCATTCTAGCTTGACATGTAAATATCTGACATAATCTCATCTAACCTGATTTTGGATTGTCGAGATGAGCCAAGGACGACTCCTCATGCACAGAGTCACTCTAAAAAAGAACAGATTAACATTCATTCACTCACCTGAGCGCTTCATCTGGGACAGTGTCAGTGATGTAAGAATGTTTGAGAAACTAAATAAATGCACACAGTAAATAATCAAGCTGATATTTACTAATCACAAGGAAAGCAGTACTGCTTAACCTCCAAAGAAATACTACTATATATTTCTATTATATTACCTCAGCTTGTGTGGTAGCACACAAAACCTCTTGCTGAGTGATGCCACCTTCAGCCTCACTTTCCAGTTCTGTGGGAGGACCTGTGTGAACAATCACACCCTTTTGTTCAGGTAACGTCACCTCAGAATTACACACATGTCGGATTTTATCTTGATTGTGAGAGATCTTTTTAAATAACATGTTACATGTTGTGTATAAGCCAAAGAGACAGTCCTGTTGTCTGGGG
>VUQJ01034364.1:0-13094 GCA_015108635.1 Andinoacara biseriatus
ACGTAGGCCTTCAAGGTGGCTGTAATTAAACCTTTACTTAAAAAGCCATCACTTGACCCAGCTGTCTTTGCTAATTATAAGCCAATCTCCAACCTTCCTTTTCTCTCCAAAATTCTTGAAAGAGTAGTTGTAATAAAAAACTGCTAACTGAACATCTGTTTATTTGAAGAGTTTCAGTCAGGTTTCAGAATTCATCACAGTACAGAAACAGCATTAGTGAAGGTTACAAATGATCTTCTTAGAGCCTCTGACAGTGGACTCATCTCTGTGCTTGTCCTGTTGGACCTCAGTGAAGCTTTGATAACATTTTATTACAGAGATTAGAGCATGCCATACGTATTAAAGGTACTGCACTGCAGTGGTTTTAATCCTATTTATCTAATAGACTCCAATTTGTTCATGTAAATGGGGAGTCTTCTTCGCATACTAAGATTAATTATGAAGTTCCACAGGGTTCTGTGCTAGGACCAATTTTATTTACATTATATATGCTTCCCTGTAAATTTGACTGAGCCAGCAAAGCTCATGGTGCTTTCCATAAAACAGGATATTCAAAGACCACCAATAAAATGCCAGCGAGACCACTTTGTGAATTCATAAATTTAAGGTTTTCCCACATAACATTCTATTTTTGGTGGCTTATTTTTTGCTGTTGAAACTAAGAGTAGAGTCCATGCTCTCACTATTCCCCCATTTTAACAAGAATGGTGTGGGTGTCAAAGTGTCGGAGTTTCCTGAATGCATCCATCCAGTTTCCTGATTGGGTTTTAACAGTATTTTTCGCTCAGAAATTTCAACACAGACAGAGATGGGGTGGCAGTGAGTCTCCAGAAAGTGTTTTTATTTCACACCTGCTCACTGAGAGGTGAAAAATATTTCCACTGAATCATGCTGGACAGCAGATCAACAAGCACAACAACGGAAAAACGTGGTCTTACTATTGCAGCTCCCAGCCAGTCTGCCTTCCACAGAGGCCCACAGTAGGGTGAGAGACAGGGATAGTTCCTCTGTAATGCTAACGGTTTTCTGGGCTGTCTTTTCTGCAAAGGTAGTTTGTGCCATTAAAATTGCTGTAGCAATTTACCAGAGATATGCAGAGATATTAATGTATTTTATACAAAGGTGCGCTCACTTTTTTTTTGGAGCGCTGCTTTCAGAGTGAGCAATTTTAATTTACAGAAAAAGATAAAGTGGTTTGTGGCATGCAGTCTACTACATTTTAAATGTATGCAATCAATAAATTATTAGTAAAGCTTTAAAAAAATCATGTAAATAGTGTCCTTTTCTATTTTTTCATTGGTTAGGGTTATTCAGACCGAATATTAATGCCTAAATAAATAATAAATAAATAAATACTGCAAATGCCAGAAATTGCTTTTTGGCAGCCGATCACTTTTTAACACAACACCGGCATGTCAGCAGCACATGGTTATTTCTGTAGTTATAAGAGCCAAATCTCTGGGTCCCTCTAAATATCTTTCCACTGAGTCTTCACCCTGAATATTTCTTTAGAGCAGAGTACACGCGCGCCATTCACCAAACAAGAATTGGGTGCCCAAGTTTATTTAGGAAGAATTTATTTAGGATTTTCTCTAAACCACATAGGGTCAAAAGTATATATACAGGCCCAAAAGATACATACACTCATGTAAATATTTTACTAACTGGTTATTCTGCCCTCGCTCTGGTTGCTAGACAGATAGATAACTCTTCCCAATGATGAGCCAGAACACTCCCCGCCTGACATTAGCAAATGTCACACCTTCAAGAACATAACCCTTGTATCTTATTGCATGACATCAGATAAAAGAAGAACAACATCTGTAACTGGTCTTAAATACACCCGACTCTTGCCATCTTTTACCACCTTAACTTCAACCTTCCTAACATGTCCATCACTGCTGGGGTGAGCTTTCGCTATGACCCCCATAGGCCATTGGTTCCTCTTTGCCAATGGGTCCTTCAGAAGAACAACATCCCCCTGCCGAAGGCTAGGTCGAGGCTCCTTCCATTTATGTCGGCACTGCAATGTTGAAAGGTATTCCTTCCGCCAAAGATGCCAGAATGAGTTTGCCAGGTTCTGAACTTGTCTCCACTGCCATTTGTAAAGGTCCTTTTCAGCAAAGTCACCTTGAGGTACAGCAACAGCTCCGACCTTCTGAGTGAGGAGAGTGGCGAGAGTAAGGATGAGAGGAGAATCTGGGTCGCTTGACACCGAAACCAACGGTCGTACGTTCATGATTGCAGCCACCTCTGCCAAAAAGGTGATCAGAACATCATGAGTGAGGTGTCAAGGTCCAAGTTGAGCAAGCTGAGAATCCAGGATCTTACGTGCGATTCCAATCATCCGCTTCCAACTACCTCCCATGTGTGAAGAGTGCAGAGGATTGAAAATCCAGGTGCAGCCACTATCGTTGAGAAAGACCTTAATGTTTGGGTCAGAAGAGATTTTGATGTCAAACCCCAACTCCTTGCACCCCCCTGTGAAGTTAGTTCCACAATCTGACCTTAACTGTTTTGCAGGCCCTCTTATAGAAAAGAACCTATGAAGAGCATTGATAAAACCTGAAGTGTCCATAGACTCTATAGCCTCCAGGTGAACAGCTCTCGTGCTCATGCAGGTGAACATTACTGCCCAGTGTTTGCTGCTTGCAAGGCCACCTCGAGTGCGGCGTGAAGTGACTATCCATGGCCCGAACACATCGAGCCCCATGTAGGAAAATGGAGGATCAGTGCTCAAACGTTCTGCGGGTAGATCAGCCATTTTTTGAGCTTGTGTTCCACCCCTTAGCTTTCGGCACGCTACACAAGAGTGAATGAGACTGCTAATGGCGTTTGCCCCCCATAATCCAGTAACCTGCAGATCTCAAAGGACCTGTGAGGTGGCGCCCTTGATGTCTGATTTTCTCATGGTAGTGGCGGATCAACAGGTTGGTGATATGACAACTACGTGGCATGATGTAGGGGTTTTTCTCAACACCTTCAAGGTCTGACTGGAGAAGGCGTCCACTGACCCTGAGGAGGCCAGCCTTGTCTATGTAGGGAGACAGCTTTGTTACAGGGCTTCCCTTGGACAAGTTCCTTCCTTCTCTGATTGCCTTAAACTCCTCTGCGAATCTTTCTTGTTGAACTGCTCTTATTATTGTCTCTGTAGCCTTCTGAGAATCTGAAATGCTGAGTTCGTTTCACATGTGCCACCCATTACATTTCTCACTGCGCCCTTTTACTGAGGAGGTATTTGCTATGTGCACCAACCTGGCGATGGCTCTGCTGAGTGAGCGCCAACTGGAGAATGAGTTCAAGTTTTCTGTGTTCAAAACGGAGTGTGGCACTTGTGCGGTGGATGTGAGAAAAGGACGAACCTCTATGTCTTTGTCAGGGTTCTGAAGGTCAAATGTTTCAATGTCATGTGAACTACTCTCCATTGGTTTGAGGAGAAAGTCTGGTCCCACCAACCATGTGCTGGCTGACAGTTTGTCTGCTGAGAGGGACCTGGAACCATGGTCTGCTGGGTTACGCTCGGACGGTACATAGCCCCATTGAGTTGGTTCTGTCGCTCGTCGAATGCGCTGCACACGGTTGTTGACAAAAACAGGAAACCTCCTCAACTCGTTATAAACATAGCCAAGGACAACCCTGCTCTCTGAGAAGAAACGCATAGCACTGATCTGGATGTCCATTTCATCTCTAATTAGTTCCGCTACTTCCACTGCTAACACCGCGGCACACAGCTCAAGCCTCGGAATGGTTAGGTCAGGTTTTGGTGCAAGCTTGGCTTTTCCAAATACAAATGCGAGCTCTATCTTCTTGTCACTGTTGGTTGCTCTCAAGAATGCCACAGCTGCGATTGTTTGGGTTGAAGCATCACAGAAGATACAAATTTCTTTGTGCTTCACATCACTGATAGAAAAGGTGCAGTATGGCCTTGGGATGTGCATTTGCTCAAGATGGTTAAGAGCATCCTTCAACTCTATCCATTCCTGTAGCATGTTTTCTGAGAGAGGGTCATCCCACCCACAAGTGTCTTTGGTCAGCTCTCGTAACAGTGCCCTCCCTTTGATGCTCACAGGCAACGCAAATCCCAATGGGTCGAACAAACTATTAATTGTGGATAAGACGCCCCTTTTTGTGTAGGGCTTCTCAGCTTTAGAAACTCTGAAAGTGAATGTGTCTTTCTTGATGTCCCAATCCACTCCCAAGCTCCTCTGCATAGGTGGAAATTCTGTACTGAAGTCTAGATCTTTGAGCCCACTTGCAAGATCGTCGCTGGAAAATGCCTTCATAACCTCAGGGCTGTTGGAGGCTATTTTATGGAGCCGCAAGTTGGAAGCAGCAAGCAGGTCTTGTGTGTCCCTAAGGAGCTTGACTGCTTCCGTCTCTGTGGGAACAGATTTCAGTCCGTCGTCCACATAAAAATGTCTTTGGATGAACTGTTTGGCTGTGTGGCTGTAGCATGCATCTGGCGGGCGCCCAACATGGCAACTGCTGGAGAAGGGCTATTGCCAAATACGTGCATCTTCATCCTATATTCCACAATTTCATCCTTTGGGTTATTGTTCCGGTACCAGAGGAACCTTAAGAAGTTCCTGTGGTTCCCTTGCACAAGAAAACAGTGGAACATTTGTTGTATGTCCGCTGTGACTGCCACTGCCTCCTCTCTGAAACGGACTAGTACCCCAACAAGACTGTTGTTCAGGTTTGGGCCTGTTAGAAGCACATCGTTCAAAGACACTCCCTGGTACTTGGCACTAGAGTCAAATACCACCCTAATGTTCCCAGGTTTTTGTGGGTGGTAAACCCCAAAGAAGGGGTAGATACCAGCACTCCTTCTTTCCCAGGGTCGGAGCTGGCTCCGCATGGTCTTTGTCAAACAACCCCTGCATAAAGTCCATAAAGTGTCTTTTCATTTCTGGACATTTCTCTAGGCTGCGGAGAAGTGACTCTAAGCGACTGGAGGCTAAGCTCTTATTATTAGGAAGGCCGGGTCTCTGTGAACGAAAGGGAAGTGGAGCAGACCAGCTATTTGTGCTATCTTGGTGGAAGCCTCGTTCCATGATTTGCAAAAATGCTTGGTCCTCGAGAGAAGGGGCTAGCCTTTCGTCCTTTTCTGTTTGCTGAAAGATAGATTCCCCAGTTTGGCGTGAGCTGCTAGTGTCCCAGGTTTGAAACTGTTCCCTGACCTGAAACCTATTTTGACAAGGTGGTAGGAGACTGGGACGCCCATTCTCGAACACACAGGTGTTGTACGTACCCACGGCAGTTGGTTTGTGAGCTCCCCCCAGCCATACTTCACCTACAATAACCCACCCAAGGGCTAGTCTCTGAGCAAATGGAGCATTGACTTGGTCGTACACCTTGTGCACCTGAATCATGTCTCGCCCTAACAGCAGCAGGATGTCCGTCTCTGTGTCAAGAGGTTGAATCCTGCCTGCAAGATGTTTAAGGTGGGGATGAGCTAGTGCAACTTCTGGGGTTGGGATTTCTGATTTGTTATCTGGTAATGTGTAACACTCTAGCACTGAGGGAAGCAGGTAGCTGACTGACCATCTACTGACTGTATGACAAAGTTATCGGCTATGCACCCACTGGACATGGAAACCCCAGTGCATGTCTTAAGTGTGTATGGCATTACAAACCCAGTTGAAATGTTAAAGGCATCAAAAAAGGCTGACCTAGCTAATGACTTATTGCTCTGGTCATCTATGATAGCATAGGCTTTGATCCTCTTGTCTGGGTGCCCCTTTGGATATACATAGGTGAGAGATATTTTAGCACAGGAGCGCCCGCTAGCGGTGTCGCTGCATATTTGGGTGCACGCTGAGGTGGTATCAGAAATAGCTGTATTTACCTCCCCGCTATGCTCCTTCCTTTGCTCCCTGCCTTGGCCTGATGCAGTGCTTTCAGTGTGTGTGTTTTGTGATGCCCAGGGTGCTAGACCTGCATGAAGTGCAGCAATATGTTTGTCACTATTGCACTCTGAGCATATGATCTCAGCTCTACAGTTTCTCGCTTGGTGCGTGGATGAATCACAGCACTAGAAGCAAATGTGTTCTCTGAGATATATCTAATGTTCTCTCTCTAAAGGCTCTGCATCTCTTAAGCGGATGCGGCTTTTTGTGAATGGGGCATTCTTTGTTTGTGAATTCAATGCCGGTGGACGGTTTGTGTGATTTATTTACTTCAGTTTTGTGGATTGCGACAGGGTTTCTGTGCCTTTCGAATCTACCGCTGTAGCTATCGTGTGAAGATGAGGTGGGAGCTGACACTTGATACTTAAAACTGGGGTCGTTTCTCATTTTAGCTTCGTCTTGAATAAAACGGCAGAAAAAGGAGAATGGGGGAAAGGTTACATTATACCTTTGCTTGTATTTTGACCCTTCTGACATCCACCTGTCTTGCAGATTGGTGGGAAGCTTCTCCACGATTGGGGCGATCCCACGGGAGGTGTTTAAGTATGCTAAGCCAGGCAGAATGCCATCTGCAGTAACTACATCAATCTCCGCCAGCAAGTCGCCAAGCTCTCTGAGCTTTTGTGGTTCCCTATTTGTAACTCTGGGGAAACGGTCTAATCTTTCTAGAAGAGACCTTTCTATTGCCTCCGGGTTACCAAAACATTCCTCTAACCGAGCCCAAACCCTGCATAAACCCTCAGCTGGATTATTGAGGTGCACTGAGCGGATACGTTTAGCATGTTTAGAGGACTCGTTCTCCAGCCACCTTGTGAGCAGATCTAACTCTTCACTAGGCTTCAGACCTAACCCCTCTGTTGTGTTGGTGAAAGAAGCCTTCCATGCCCAGTAGTCTTCTGCCTTGTCTGTAAACCTTGTAAGACCATCAGTAACTAAATCCCTTTTTGCTAAATACCTAGCCAAGCTAACAATGTCACTGTCTCCGTGTAAAGTGTTATACAGATTTGGCTGGTGTGAAGGACTGTATGGGGCAAGGGAGCCTCTTGATTGAGCCTGTCTTGTACTCACATTCTCATAGTCGTATGCTTGTGTGGGCGTGACGTGAGGCAGTTGAGTACTGTATTCAGTTTGGACGTCCTGATGACAGGTGTGCCACTGATGTTCACCTGGTTGTGCTGGGCCTGGGCCTGGGCTTAGAGCTGTGTTTGTTATGTGGGGAGGATGCCTTGGTTGATCTTGCGATTTGGCGACGTGTTGTTTTGTATCCTCGTGATCTGGTGATTGGTTGAGGTAAGCATGTAAACTGCTGTTGTCTGCTTGTGCTGAGGCAGGAAGCTGAATGAGCGCCTGTCGAGTTAGCTTGACCTTTTGTGTGTCTACACTGTGTCGTTCTGGGAGAACTGGGAATTGTGAACTGAAAGCCTCTTCTGCTGTTGCTGGTGACTCAAAAACACTGGCTTCAGCAAGAGCTGCCTCTGCTTCCTTCTGTTCTCTCAGAGCTTCTAACGTGGCTGTTAATTCTGCTTGCTTAATCTTTAAGTTCATCTCTTTGTGTGCATACTCTGCTCTAGCATGCGCAGCTTCAGCCTTCGCACGTGCTTCAACTGCTGCCATTGCTATTCTTGAGCTAGATGATCTGACTGACCCCGAGCAGACTGACTGGACCTCTAGCTTGTCCTCTTCAGATGGCTGTTTCATTGTTGTAACCCTTGAGGTGCCCGCCGTTGCCTGTGGAGAAGCCTCTCTGCTATATCCCCTTGGACTATCCATCTTCAGCATAGCAAAGAGTGCAGCCTTGTAATGTGTTTCTTCTGGAGTAGCCTTTTTACTATTCTGCCCTTGCTCTGGTTGCTAGACAGATAGATATCTCTTCCCAATGATGAGACATGAACAGTTGTCATTACTGTGCTTTATTCAG
Source organism: Andinoacara biseriatus (assembly GCA_015108635.1). NCBI lineage: Eukaryota > Metazoa > Chordata > Actinopteri > Cichliformes > Cichlidae > Andinoacara > Andinoacara biseriatus. The sequence continues at coordinate 7,828 of VUQJ01034364.1, forward strand.
CACACCACTGGTCAGAGTAAAACTGCAAACAAAAATACAACACATCAGAATACTCAGATAGTATATGAAGCTAATGTCGCTAGCTTGTTGCTGCTAACTTAAATGCTAAACATGCTAATGAATCGGACGTATATAAACAACATTCCAGTCGCTCTAAAACATCAGAAACTACTTCTTGCAACAATGTAATTAGCTGTCCCTTTGTATATATGCTTCTACATGAGAAATAAACACATTTATGAACTAACAGGCTGTGCTCCATCTGAACAAAGCTGCTACCGGAGCGCATCGCTAAACAGGAAGTACTGACTCGGTGACTTCCGGTTTCCAGATTTTTCAAAATAAGAGTGAACAAATGACGTAAAATACCACAAGCAAACCATGTCACTTTGGACAAACACTAATGGCTCTTAAGGAGCCAGAACACTGGTACTGAGGGTTTTACAATGTGTCTTTCCAGCTATGGGCGAAAACTGAGCAGGGACAACAATTCTGGGACCCTACCAGGTCATGGAGAAGCACAGGGAAAATGAACAGTTCAGGTGGCCACCCAGGCCAAGGGACAAGATTTAAAGGCAGAATCCAACAGAGGAGACAAGGCCCGCAGCAGAAACATGAGATCTCTGGGGGCTGGCCTTGTGGCCATCGGAGAAGATGGAGGAACACTGATGGCCAGCTAAATGACCAGTGATGGAGAAACTCAGGCGATTGGCTGTATGGCCAGTGGTAGCTGGCTCTGGAGATGGAAGAACTCTGGAGGCTTGGCAGGAGGCCAATACTGGCAAAGGGGACAGAGCACCACAGGTGGTCAGCCAATGTTGGCAGGGGCGACATGACACCTCAGGTTAAAGGCAGCAGTGGAGACCCTCTGGGAACTGACAGTTTAGGTGATGGGATCTCTGGCTAAGCGGGAGGCAGACGATGGTGAAGGCAATGGGACACCTCAGATGGTTGTGTCGGTGGCAGAGTCCCCTCACCCTGGAAGCAGAATCGGATGCAGAAAGGACCTGGTTCCTGGCCATCTCCACCCTGGGAGCTAGGATGGGTGCAGGGTGCTCAGTCTCTTTTGTTTATGGGGGCTGCAGCAACAAGCGAAGTATGCATAAATTGCACAGAAAACTCGGTTGGGCAGGGTGTAGCTGTGCAGGGTTTGCTGCCATATTCAGAGGACCTAGCTGAGGCTGCGGCCTGACCACACCCACCTTGGAGGCAAGGATGGGAGCAAGGTGCTCAGTCTCAGAAAATGCATCTTTATATTCTGCCAGAACAGGACACCCATACACCGTTTGATTTGCCGAGCTTAGCAACACAACATAGAATGTCTTTTCACTTTGGGAGCGCAAAAACTGAACATATTATTAGCCAGCTCAAGAACAGGACATGAAGAAATAATATTATTAACCAGATCAGAAATGGAATGTGAAATGTTATTTGGCATTTCAGAAACAAAATAGTGCCAGGAAATGGAGTCCTGATCATGCTTTGGTAAGAAACTTAGTTATGTTTGTGGCCTGTTGCTCTACTACTTTGTTGTAAACTGATTGTGTGCACTTGGGAAAAGAAACACTATTTTGCCGCATTAAATAGTGCTGATTGCATCTTGTGGATATCTGCTGTGCCAGCTGATTGACCTGCTCAGTCTGCACACCTTACCCATCAAAAAAAAAATCAAACACAAAGAGGTACGGTTTCGACTTCGGCTTGTTGGTATAGTGCAAAACAATTCACCTCAAACCTCTCCTCCAGGCAGTCCTAGTTTTTAAAGTGCTCTGCAAAACCCAAACATTATTATGGCAAACAGCTGCATTTTCCTGTTTCAGTGTAACTAGCCAACAACAAAGAACCACTTACTTATTACTTTTAACGCTATAAAGTTTTAAATTGATTTGCTATTCATTAAGTGATCCCTGTACAACCCAGCCAGAATTTTGACTCTCATAGATTGGCTATATGCCCATGTAGCACACAGAATACAATCAATCAATCAATCAATTACAGATACTCCTGATCTCAACTCATTACGTGTATAAAGCACACCTGTCCACAGAATCAATTTCTTCCATTCCAGCCTCTCCACCATCATGGGCAAGATCACAGAGATTTCAAATGAAATCAGGGGCAAGACCTGCACAAGGCTGGAGTAGGGTACAAGGCCATAAGCAAGAAGCTTGGTGAGAAGGTGACAACTGGACGCAAAGTCAACACTTAAGATGGGTTGTACTGTAGATGGGTCATCCAGTATGACAATGACCCAAAACATACCCCCAAGGTAACAAACGAGTGGCTAAAGAAGAAGTGCATTAAGGTCATGGATTATTGGGGCCCTGGGGCCTTGTCCTCAGTCGGTCTTTGGTGAGGTTGGCTGCCCATTGCGTCTGGTTCTCTGGGGATCTTGCCATTTGGGTGTGGGGGTTCCCTCTGCGGCATCCGTTCTCCTTCTGCTGGGATGGGCATTGTCATTGGGATAGGTGGTCATTGGGCTTCAGTACTCTTCAGTACCCTGCAGATGGCCCGGGCCTCCTTGAATTTTCTCTGCCCCCTCTGCCTCCTAAGGGGCTTTGTTGCAGCTTCTCAACCTCAGTATCAAGTATATTATGTTCCAAAGACACAGACACAGACACACGCACGTACGCACACACACACACACACACACACACACATTGTTGGATTTTGTATGTTTTTGTTTGTTTTTTCAGGTGCTGTTTGTTTTTTGCAGTTAGTGACCTGCTGTGTTTTCTTGCTGGTGTCCATTTATTTTTATCTTTTCTCCTGTTTTTCATCCTTTTCCTTTTTTCTTTCAGTTTTTTTTTCCTCGTTCTCTTTATCACTTCTACCCTTCCTGTCAGCTCTGGAAATGGAAAATTACCCATATTGTAAAGTGAATAATAAAAATTAAAAAAAACAAACAAAAAAAACTAAGTGGAGCCTATAATATAGAGGCAAAGCAAATGTATTTAGCACAGTGCATTCAGATCATGATTCCACTTGTGAATGCGGCTGGACAAACAGGTTAAAGACAGGTTAAAGAAAAAAAAGGCTATGGAGTGGCCTAGCCAGTATCCAGACCTCAGTCCTAAAATCTGTTGAAGGAGCTGAAGCTTTGAGTTGCTACAGCCCAGAAACCTAAATAATTTATAGAGTCTGTAAAGAAGAGTGGGCCAAAATCCCTCCTGAGAGTTGTGCAAACCTAGTGAGCAACTACATGAAGTGTCTTACTGCTATGCTTGCAAACAAGGTTTTATCCACCAAGTACTAAATCAAGTTTTGCTTGTGGATCAAATACTTATTTCACTCAATGGCATGCATCATTTTTATAATGTTTATTTATAATGTATTTTTGATTATTGGTTGATATTCTGTCTCTCGCCTTTGAAATAAAATTATCATATGAATTACAGATTGTTCATTTCTTTGTAAGTGAGCATACTAACATACAAATAAGTATTTCCCCCACTTTAAATCACCAACACTTCTGATTTAGAGTGGGACTGCCACCTAGTGGCACGACTGATGCAGAGGATCAGTAGAGAGCAGATTAACTAGAATCAACAACCTCTGGAAATAGCCTGTAATCCCTGATGAGGACATCTATCATAAGATTGTTTTTTTTTTTTTTGGATTTTGTTGTACATATGATTCTAATTATGAGCAGAGATCTGTCTGATCAAAATTTAGCCTACTATTAACAGAAAAGGAAAGGCAAAATGCATTGCTGCGAGTTACTTACAAGCTCAAAATGCAGTTCCTGCTTCTACTGTAGCTCTCAAATTATAACACATACCACCTGAAAGATGTTTAACAACTATACAGAGAGTCTATCTGCACTGCAATAAATGCAGCACAAGGTAGCTTCTGGTATGATCTGCCACTTTATGCTCTTGCAGTCTTTCACATAACCTTTGAAGCTATGACATCTTGTTTTATAATATCCCACCAATTATCAAATGGACTTAATTATTTATTGTTCTTAATTGCAGTGGTGTGGCTGAGAGACTAAACAGTGCACATCTTGCTGTCTTCCATGATGAGATGCCATTGGGAGCTCTGGAGGCAAGAATGTAATTCAGGCATCAAAAATGGTAAATGGACTAGTTCTTATATAGCACTCTTCTACTCTGACTGAGCACTCAAAGCACTTATACAACATGTTTACATTTACCCCATTCACACTCATTCATACAAGCACTTCCATATGTAACTAAGCTAAGTGCTTTAATTAGCTAACATTCACACACATTTATACTCCAACGCTTGCGTCGGAGAGCAACTTGGGGTTAAGTATCTTGCCCAAGGATACATTGGCATGCAGGCTGGAGCAGCCAGGAATCAAACCACCAACCTTCCAATCAGTGGGTGACCTGCTCTACCTCCTGAGCTACAGCCACCCTGTGTATATTACGGTATAAGTGTGTATATTACATATGTTGGTTGATTGCTCCATGGACCACACACAAAGCTATTTATTTTCTCCTGCGTGGATGCTGCTCTATGCTCCTATTGCTCAATGCCTCATAAAATATGTAAGGTCATTTAAAAGAATAGCCCTACCCTGATAAACTACAGCAACTGTTCAAACATTATTGCAGCAGCAACAGTAATTTAATGATACAAGAGTTGTAACATGGACCATTGCGGAAGCCAAGAGTGGACTTGTGGACTTTGTATAAACTTTTTTCTGATGGTTTTCTCGAGATAACGAGATGTTTATCTCATAATCACAAAATAACGATTACTGTTTTCTTGAGATAACAAGATAAATAACTCTTTATCTTGAGAAAACGAACTTTGTTTTATTGAGATAATGAGTTAATTTACCGATGGTTTTCTTGAGGTCACAAGATGATTACATTATGTAATTATGTAACAATTAAAAGAAATGTATTGTTCCCAGTTGTTAAGTGTGTTTTCCTAATTGTTCGTGCCTTAAATGAATAGAAAAAAGTTATTATTCCCTGTAAACATTGCTTTTGTGGTCAGCACAATGATATTTTGAAATTTAACTATTTTTAAGGATATTCGCAATATTTTAAGAGACTTCAAGAAGCTTCTGGAATTGTGAGAACTATCAAGAAGTTTCTTGAACTTTCCAGAATTATGTAGAACTTTCTGGGACTGTACAGAATTGTACGTAGCTTGTACGTACAATTCACCCCACACCCATTACAGGAGGAGCTTAGGAAGGACCACTACTTTCAAATGTATATATTCTGTGTTATTCTGGTACCGGGTGATCAGTCTTGCTCCGCTGAATCCTCAGTACACTCTTG
>VUQJ01034367.1:0-12373 GCA_015108635.1 Andinoacara biseriatus
AGCCTCTTTTTAAAGTGTCCAGTGGTGTCATTCTTACTTAATCATGACAGATTGATCTCCAGCCCTGTCCTCATCAACACTCACACCTGTGTTAATGGAGCAATCACTGAAACGATGTTAGCTGGTCCTTTTAAGGCAGGGCTGCAATGAAGTTGAAATGTGTTTTGGGGGATAAAGTTCATTTTCTAGACGAATATTGACTTTGCAATTAATTGCTGTTAAGATGATCACTCTTTATAACATTCTGGAGTATATGCAAATTGCCATTATAAAAACTGAAGCAGTGGACTTTGTAAATATTAACATTTGCATCATTCTCAAAACTTTTGGCCATGACTGTATATTCAATGGGCCACTTTTGCTTCTTCCACTACATTTTGCTAATCACACAGACCTATTTTTCATTACCAGTACAGTGAATTGTGATGAATTTTATTTATACCTTATTAATTTTATTTAAAAGAACAAGCACAGATTTTAATGGTCATTTGGAATTGTGAACACAACGCTGAGTTATCATCTCTGTATAGATTGCAAATAGCTTAGCTTCTTAGTTTCTTGCCCAGCAATTACAGAGCAATAACATTTATCAATGTTGGTGGTGTTTATGATGAAGGTAAATCCAGTATTTACACCTTGGTTTTTTTGTCTCTACCAATTGCTGAGGGAAACATCTATTTCTTTAACTTCTAAATTTCTATTTATTCTTGGCTTTTCTGGCTGCTTTTGGTTTGTTTGTTTGTTTGCAGTACAGGTAGCAGAAAGCTGAAAGCTACACTGTCAGAGTCCTACACAGACACATAAGCAGTACCATGAAACTTATCTTGTTTAAGTTCATAAAAAAATGATTAAATATATCAAATTAAAAATTGAGGATCATTTCTATTACATTAATAAAAAAAATTAGAATGGCTTTTAAAACATTTTAAAGCAAGCAAAATTACTCTTTCCTTTCGCAACAGGAAATACATTACCACCTACCAGTTGTTTCCTTGAAGGTTTTTAGTAAGTAATAGGTCTTCTTTCATGTTTTGTTTTATGATCTAGTGCTATCATAACATAATTATATCTTAGATCCTGTGACCTTATTTATCTTCTTTCCTGTTCCTGCAAAATATTGTATGATTAAACTACCCTTCAGAGTCACCAAGATGGTTACATATGGCAGAAACACTCTATGTGCTAATGCTCTATGAACACAAGGCATTCAGTAATACAACAAATTATTTTGATGCATTGTTCATCATTATTCATTTGGTGTTCAGCTGTTCAAGGTCATGTGCTGGTATATGCACCAAATAGATGCTATTGCCTTGTTCACAATTAAACATATGGTACTGTACACATAACTGGTGGGAAGCCTTTGAGCAAATGTCAAGGATTCTTTATAATTACAGCAGTGGACGTATGTACAAACAGCATTAAGTGCACAGCGGCAGTTTGGCAGTACATGCAATCGTTACATTACTATTGTCTTTTTTTTTTCTCCTTTCTGAAATGCCGTTAAGGCTCCAAAAAAAAAAAATAACAAAATGAAATAATAGAGAATTCAATTAGAAGCAATTAACACATAATTAATGGAGGAAAATGGCCAAGATGCTCTTACTGCATCACTGTGTTACCAGCTTCAAATACATTTTTAAGAAGCATGCGACTGAGAATGAAGAATATCTTCCACTGAGGTGGGAATAAATGAGTACTTAATTAGCTTGTTATAAATTCAGCTGATGCAGAACAGCTGTTTACACCTGAAACAACACCTGAAAACCTGCACAAAATCTGAACAATAGATGGTAAGCAGCATTTGCAAAAACTGACAAATCCGTATTATTGACACATTAAATATTAACAGAATGTTAACAGTAAGAATAACACAACATTGCTGCACTGTGGGTTAAATCTGTAAACAAATCTCAATCAGGTACCAAATTAATCAAATATGCAACAGATACCAACAACATAGGGTACATAGGCATTCCTGGAATTTGCTGGAGCCATTCTCCCAGTTTGGGGGTCACTGAGGTAGAGTAGGCCACCTACTGATCGGAAAGTTGCCAGTTTAATTGCACCAGGTTGCATGCCAAAGTATCCTTGGGCAAGATACTGAACCCCAAGTTGCTCTCTGATGCAAGCGTTTGAGTATGAATGTGTGTGAATGTTGGACAAGTCAGCACTTAGCTTAGTTACACATAGAAGTGCTTGTGTGAATGGGTGAATGTAAACATGTTGTATAAGAGCTTTGAGTGCTCAGAGTACAAAAGAGCTATATAAGAACTAATTCATTTACTATTTACTGCCCTCATTGTTCCGATTACCACGGAAACCACTATTGCCTTCGTCTTTCCCATTCTCTCTAGCTCTTCTCTCAGCCCCCTATTGAGTTTCTCATGTTCCTTTGTCCTGATGTTACTATTGCTTGGTATTGCTACATCCCTACGACCTTCTTCCTCTGCTTGTCCACCACTACTGTCCGGTTGGTTAGTCATCGCCATTTTTCCATCTGTATCTTGAAGTCCTACAGGATCGTAGCTTGATTATTCTCAACTATCCTTGGGGCCGTATCAGGTTTTGGGGCCGTATCAGACTTCCAGATCATACTCGGCACAGATGTTCCTGTATACTATGTCAGCTACTTGGTTATGTTATGCCTGCTAGCATCTTGCCTCCTGCTATTATGTGCTGGATTGTCTCAGGGGCATCTCTGCACAGTCTGCACCGGTAGTCTTGCCTGGTGTGGTAGACCCCAGCCTCCACTGAACTTGTGGTTAGATTTTGTTCTTGTGCTGCCATGATTAGTGCTTCTGTCCTGTCTTTCAGCCCAGCTTTGCCCAGCAATTGATAGATTTTTTTCAGTGTCAGCCATTTTTCTTCTTTCTCCTGGTGATACATGCTTTGCAGAGGCCTGTCCTTCCATACTAGGTCCTGTACTGGCTCCTCCTCTTTCTTGGGCTTATACTGCCAGACAGATTCACTAAATACCTGATAAGTTGTAGCCATCTGATGTATTCATGGATCTTTTATTGTTTCATCTGGGATAGTGGCATTCACTGGCCCTTGGCCTCCATCCTTCCACTTGGTGTAGAGTCTCAGGGTGCTGGATTTGGGGTGAAACCCTCCATGCATGGTAAGGTGGTTTCAAGTCATGATGTCAGTGGCTTCTGTCTCTTCCTTTGGCCAGCCTATTATCCCGGCAGGGTATCTGATGACAGGCAGGCCGTAGGTGTTGCCCGGATCTTTCCATTCAGCTCGGGACTTGCCTCACTCTCGCTAGGTATTTGGTATTTGCAGCTTTCCTAGTGGCCTCTTCATGGTTCATCCAATGTCTTTGTTGTAGATCCTAGTGGTGGGGATCAGTGAATTGATGTCTTGTTCAGTCATGGCGTACAGCTTGATGTCATCCGTGTAGAGGAGGTGGCTGATGTTTGCGCCCTCTCTAGCTGCTATTCGTATCCAGTGTTGTTGATGATCTGGCTGGGAGGATTCAGGCCTATGCAGAACAGCAGTGGGGACAGAGCATCTCCTTGGTAAATCACACACTTGATGGTGACTTGAGCAATTGGTTTGAATTTTGCCTCTAATGTTGTTTTTCCTGTTGAACTCCTGCTGATGCTCCTTAGAGGACTGCTGATCTTGTACAGTACTACACATTCCAGGATCCATGTTTGAGGTACTAAATCACAGGCTTTCTTGTAATCAGTACAGGTGTAGTCTTTAGTGATTGCTCTATCTACACAGTAACTGGTGTTTTGCTCCTCTGGTGTTTCTGCTAATTTCTGGGCCCCACTCATGTATTGAGTCACATGCCTGTTCATCTTAGCCATTATGATACCTGACAGGAGCTTCCATGTTGTGGTCAAGCAGGTTATTGGCCGGTAGTTGGATAGGCCCGGTCCCTTGTGGCGATCCTTGGGGATCAGGATTGAGTGTGTCTCATTCATTAGCAGCTGCCTCATTTGTGCTGGCAGACCATCATGAAATGCATATAGCTTCTTTAGACAGTGTGAAATAAAGATTAAGATTTCAGATGCAAAAGCCACTAAAGGCAAAAATTAGATATTCACAGAATCCTTTCCATATGTACTATACGCCAAACAAATAATTTTGCATCTAACTTATTAAATACAGTCTCTGCCTAGTCTGAATTATTCATCTGTTGTCAAGTGCCTCTAAATGCCACCTCCCATTGCAAGCAACAACCTCTTCTTCCCCAGAACCAATCAGAACGCAAGATTTGATCATGTAACTTAAAGTATTTTCAAAATTACAACACACAGATGAATTTTGGATATGGGCTGCAGAATGGAGCAAACATCAGCCACCTCTTCTACACAGATGACATGAAGCTGGATGCCAGGAGTGGACGAGACATTGATGCACTGATCCACACCACCAGGATCCACAGCAATGACATTAGAATGTCATTCGGAGCAGAGAAGTGTAGTCGAATGGTGACAAAGAGTGGGAAGGTAGTCAGAACTGAGGAGACTGCACCACCAGAAGGCAACATTGCAGACAGTGAGGACAAGTACAAGTACCTTGGAATCCCACAGGTAAAAAGGGAACCACGAAGAGACCGCTAGGAAAGCTGCAACTTCCAAGTACCTGCAGAGAGCGAGGCAAGTCCTGAAGAGTCAGCTGAATCGGAGATTAACACCTATGCACGCAGGGTGAGCAGGGAATTTTTTTATACAAAGTTTATATGGTTTATGTAGCTCCATCATGGTTATGAATATCATGGTAATTTAAAATTTTCTTGAACTGTTCTTTTTCCAAGATGGAACAACTGTACAGCACACATCTTTAATGACTTTAAAAAAACAAGAATTGGGTGCACAAGTTTGGATTTATTTAGGATTTTCTCTAATTCACACAAGGTCAAATTTATACATATAGGCTCAAATATATGCATACACCCCCATAAGGTGCTCCTTGCCCAGAAGCTTTTGGTAGCTATCAAAAAGCTTCAGGCATAATTCTGACCCGATATTTGACCTCTCTTCTAGGCAGGATTAGAGAATTAGAATTTGAGCAGAGTTCATTGAAATTGGTTGGTTTCCTGCCACAGACCCAGTTTTTAGGCATATTAACATGCTTTTTAGTGTTATTTCTTTTAAAACCTACCACACCAGCGGCTGTCATATTGTCAAAGTGGAGCTGCAACTGGTCTTTAATGAGCCATCTCTCCATAACAAATCAAGAAAGATTACACTATATTTTTAATGCGTTTAGACTGATTAATTTCAGTCTTGCATAGCATGAATGACATTTGTGCATCATAGGGCAAATGACACATGCGCTGTTCATGTCAGCATGCTTAGATGCTTACACTAAAGAGAGGAAAATGTGAGAGAGAGAGACAGAGAGTAAAAGAGGAAGAGAGGGAAACTCCATATCTGTTTTCATCTCATTTCTTTGTTTTCTGTATAACCCCATGTTATTTAATTGGGAACAAACATCAGAGGGACTGACTGATGTGCATGGACATGGAAACCTTTGTTCACTAATCTTCACTTATGTGTGCAAACATACTATCATTGACATACATTTTGCATCTGCTATTAGTGTTGCTGAAAGACCTTTGTGCAGCAAGTAATTACCAACAGATGATGAATGAGTCTAATTGTATTTTAACAGTGCCTACATGCAGAAAGAAGCCTTTATAAGATCTCTGCGATCAGTATACAGGCTTCCACTGTGATGTAAAATTAATGCTGAAGAAGCGCTGCTTTTTCTATAAATTATTTTTGTTGTTCAGGGTCAATTTACAATACATCTCAGACTTACTTAATCATAAAGTGTTCTAGACCTCAAAGCTAGTCTAGCAGCCTCCATTCCAAACAACACAAGGTGAAACTGGCTTTAGTTTTATGCTGCAAGCACAGTAAGAGGAATCTTCCAGAGAAACAGCGTTTTGCCTTTTCGAGGACTCTTTATGTATGCTGCGCCTGTGTATCATTACTTAATGTTACAGTAACAATCTGTGGTTATTATTTATTCATCTATTTATTTTAATTATATTTAATAATTTTTTGTCATTATAAAAAGTATTTAAATGTCTAAAATTACTCTGACTAAACCAAATGCATAATTTTTCTGTTTACAGCAGATAGATGGAAGGCATTATTTTTATCTCCTGTGGGTGCTAATAAAGTATCACAAGTGCATTAATATCATGATTGAAATACAATATTTATGCCCCCCTTTCCTTGGTCCCATGAACAACTGTGACTCATCAGAGCCATTATGTATTCATTGCATATTTTCCTAGATTGTTTGTACACCTAGCCTCAAAATGTTTGCTATGCAAAAATCATTCTTTCCTTCAAGGAGGGCTTATAATATTACACCTTAACAAAATGTCATGAAATGCATGTGCATGTACTGTGCAGCTGATCTCAATGACTGTCTTCTAGCTGTGTCCACATACAAATCTTCTATCAGTCCATCATGTCATTGAAAGGTCACACACAGCCACAACATTTAACAAGTTTTTATTCTCATTAAGTGCCTCCAAGTGGTTAGATTAGCATAGATGAAACTTTAATGACCCCCACGAGAGAAACTAATGGGATGTCACTCTACAGTTTTGAGAAAGTTGAATGGATTCATACCTTAGGGGCACTTGATAAAACAGAGAGAGAACAGCAGGTCAGGAAGTTGCCATGCAGTTTCAAGTTCAGAAATTTAACAGTGTAATGGAAAATTTTAAAGTACATGGTTTTCTGTCTGACACTTGATATTTTGAACCTTCTATACTTGCAACATTATTTCTGTACTCGTTAAAATCTCTCAGGTCCTCTTTTCACCCATGCTTGAACAGATACTTTTCCTGTCTTCCTCTAAGGATAACCAAATGTCACTCCATTCTGTGTGTTTCGAGAAGTTAGACTTAGAGCTAACTGACAGATGTTTTACACCCGCAGGTGGGTGTAAAAAAGTTAAACTACCTCGGCATCTCCAGATTTAAATACATCAGAATACCTTTGGGATCTGACATGACTTGAGATTTAATGACCCTCAATTAGCAGCACTTGGCAACAGTGGGAAGAAAAAACTCCCTTTTAACAGGAAGAAACCTCCAGCAGAACCAGGCTCAGGGAAGGGCAGCCATCTCCTGAGACCGACTAGTGCTGATGGGAGAGCGAGGACAAAAGACACAGTAGAAGAGAGACAGAGATTCATAATAAATGATTCAATGCAGAGTGGGGTATAAACAGAGTTAATAAGAGGTCAGTGAAAAGAAACACTCAGTGCATTATGGGAACCCCCCAGCAGCCTAGGCCTATAGCAGCATAACTAGAGTGCATACACCATGTGTGAACAGAGGCAACTCGGAGGAGGGCAACTGAAACGACACTCACAGCCACATTCAGTTGTGAGCCTTCTCCCCCTTATACAAGGCAATAAAACTTTTGCAACAAATAATCTTGTCTCATCCCTGCTTGATAAAATTCCTCTACAACAGTCATAGGATCCTTCAACTGTGCTGCTGGTCAAGGAAGCTAAACACCCATTAAACCCCCAAAATCATCTGTCTTCAGTAGAATTTCTCACAGTATCACCAACACAATGAGTTGGCCACTACGCTGTGCATGGTGGGATTAAAAGGACAACAGGTATGATCAGAAAGTGAAGCAGGGGTATACTGAAGGATGGTGGGGATTTTCAAATATCGCATGCAACTCTTTCCCATTCTGGAAAACAGTTTCTTCTAGTGTTACATATTGAGAGTAGAATCTGCAGGTCTTTGATGGGGGGTCATCTGTCCACTGAGACATAAGCTGTTTAAGTCAAAACCTTTGGATGTTGTAAGGATTGGAACTGCACTCAAATGATCATCAAATGATCAGCTTACTCCTTACTCGTAGAGTGGTTTGGTGACCATTAAATACTAAAGGGGCTTGTCAAAGATGAAGCTATGTGAATGGAAAATCTGTCAGGAGCCTGGTACATTTAGTTTCAGCAGTCCACCAGAAAGACATCATTTACATTGTTGATGATGGGAAAAGTGCCATAGTTGATTTTGGCTCATCAAAAAGTGTGCACAGCCAGGCGATACATAAATGTACAGCTTGCAAACAGAGTAGCTGTTTGGTCTGAGTAACATTCATAAATAATGTGTGTTAGGCAGTCAGAACTGTAGACACAATAAGTGTGAAATGAAGGTGTAAGGAGAAATAAATCCGGCTTGATCGTATTGGTTATTTGATTGTTTGATTGGCCAGGTTGTGTCTAACATTGCATTGCCATGAACTTGTAATGTGCAGTGGCAGTCATGGAAATTACTGAGGAGGAGTTGAGAAGGTTAAAAAACTATGAAGTAACAAGAAACATTTCACTGGAGGGGGACAGTTTGGCTCTGTTTAATGGAGGTTTTGCAGTTAGAAGAACTGCACCAAACAAAAGAAACGCAGAGAACTGGCTGAGGACAAAAGCGACAGCAGTTAGCAGATCAAAAGGAGCGAGAACTGCACGAGGAAAAGGGAAACAACAGGGCTCATTTAGAAAGAATAGCCAAAGTAGAGGTATAAAGAGCTATGGCAGGAAGCAGAGGTGACAATGGATTCAATCTTAAAAGAGCATGCATCATCAAATGTCCTCATTTGATGAAAATGTCTTTGATGTGTTTTTTGACATATATTTGAGAAAGTTGCCATAGATAGTTTACGGCCTAAGTGCAAATTCCCTGATCCGAAGGTAAAGGGAAACAACCTTCTAGCCCATCTGTGAAATTTCCAACATACAGGCACAAGCCTCTTAGCAAGGGCAGCTCCAGACTGGAACAGAGTCCAACCCCTCTGCATGAGGCTGCTTCCACAGCCCAGGGCGTGTGTTGAGGTGAGCCTGGATATATCTGAACAGTATCTCTCACCCTTTCGCACTAGCTCAGGCTCCTTCCCCACCACAGGGGCAGTGACCAGCCTCGATAGCTGGGGGTCGGTAGATTAAATGTAACACAAAGTGATAAAAACAAAGACTAAAACGACAAACATAAGAAAAAGAAAAGTCCTATATGTTTTGTCTTGTGTGCTGTGCATGCTGCGCATGTACATGCAGTGGGAATGAACGAGCTACAGGTGTGATAAACTGCCCTTCAGGAAGTGATGCAGGGGTATAGTAAAGCGTCCGAGGGCAAGTGAGTGACTGGTGGGGCTTTTCAAATATCATGTGAAACTCTTAGCCTTTTCTGGAAGACACTGCTACTTTCTGTGTTAACGTGTCAACTAAATGTTGAACTGCCAACGTGGAGGAACCGCAGCTTAAGACCAAGCACTCACAAATGTGAGGAATGAAGATGTGCTGAAGCTGAGCATCTGTGGCTCTGTGGTGAGGAGCTGTTTGTCTAATGAGATGTGAGCTGCTTAGGTAAGTGCATTCTCATTCATATAGCTGATGGCCAAAACGTTTGAACACAAAGTACAGCTCTATGAACACCCCAGAGCGGCATCAACTGATTAGCTTGCTGCTTATTAGCAGAATGGTTCAGTTACTGTGAAAAAAATAATAAACGGCTTAAAATCACTTTGATATTCTTTTGTCTTGTTTAATATTGGTCAACTCTCTGCTCCTTGCCTGCAATTTAAGGTCTAATAAAGTCATAAAATGTCATATCTAATGATACAATGCTTGGGCTAGATGTGACAAGTTAACCTCATCCCACAAAATGATGTGAGTGATTCCTCCAGCTTATTGCACATGGAACACCAGCTGTCTGAATCGGTTTTTCAATGTTTAAAATTTGGTACACTGCACTTCTAAAGGGTTTAGAGTTAGAAATGCAGCACTGAGTTCTTGTTTTGTTTATGAATTATAAAATAAAAATATACAAAAGCAAACTCATAAGAATGTTATTAAAGGTTAAAACTTTAACCTTGTAAATACTACATTTAGTGTGAGCATGATCTCCGAGTCTTGGAGTTTAACCCCTTAGATTGTAGAAAAAAATCCTTCTCATTAGTCAGGAACCATTTGCCTTTTCTCTGTAGCCCATAATGCTTGAGGAGCTACAGCAATGTGAAGTGCACATGATGAAATCTAGGAGGAGCTGATTTTTCTGTTGGAATTCAGACAGCAGTAACTTGTGAGTGCTTTGTGCTACCGTAACACATCAAATATCTCAATAAAGCTCTTCTCTTCGTTCCGAAATAGCCAAGAAGTTAGAGCCATTTAAAAAGCGGATGTCAAATGGTAAAGAAAGGGTTAACATGAAAATCAAATCATTAGGGGGTTTTCAGGTGTTTTGCAATAGTAATTGTAACTGCTGTGTAGGGAGAGAAACTTTAGTGTTGATTCCTCTGCCAGTGTTAGAGTTGAGTATGTAATATGTGGTCTTTTTGTCAGTTTTAACATTCTGGAAAGTGCAACAAACCAACCTTCATGAGCCTTGATGTTAGTGCAGAGCTGCATAACTATAAAACTGCAAATAGGACACTGGCCTTGGTACAGGGTGTAGATGATGTATGCCCATCCAGTTATTTTATTAAAATTTTTGTAATTCATATTTATGTCTAAACACTGTGGAGCTCACCATGTGAGAGAGAATGTGTGAACATATCATGACAAGTGATTCAGTGTATTTGTCTGTGAGGTGCATGAAATGCCAATAGAGACTGCAGTCCCTGCTAATTATTGCAACCAGAATAAGGGTCTTAATGGGTCTACTCAGATATGAGGACCTGGGACCCAAACTGGCACCCCAGCTGGACCAGGTGCAAATTATAACCAGTCTAATTAAGTCAGATACAGCCTCTATGACCTGTTCATGAACCCGTCAGTATCTCACTGTAGAGTTCTCTCTTCACATTTTTCATTCTCGGGTTTTGTGTTTCATACCTGCCTTATTTGACATATAGTACAACATACCCTTGATCCTACTGTGTATTGTTTGCTGTGCAAAACACTCTAAGACACGTGCTAATTTTTGCCAGTAGTTCTTATACTGTATATCCATCCATCCATCCATCTGCTTTTTCCTTTTCAGGGTCGCAGGGGGGCTGGAGCCTATCCCAGCTGGCATAGGGCGAGAGGCAGGGTACACCCTGGACAGGTCGCCAGCCTGTCGCAGGGCCAACACAGACAACCATTCACACACATTCTCTCATTCACACCTATGGGCAATTTAGAGTAGCCAATTAACCTAACCCCAGTAAGTGCATGTCTTTGGACTGTGGGAGGAAACCGGAGTGCCCGGGGGAAACCCACGCAGACACGGGGAGAACATGCAAACTCCACACAGTGAGAGAGAGGCCGGGCCAAGGTGGAATCGAACCCAGGCCTTCCAGATGGTATTCAAACTGTGAGGCAGCAGTGCTAACCACCGTGCTGCCCTACTGTATATCCATTAGGAAAAAAAACAAAAAAACAAACAAAAAAAATTTCTACTGAATATCCAAAAAAAACATGATTTAATTTTGACATTTTGTTATTGAACCAGTTTTTCTCAGTACTCTCACTGGTTGCCTTTTAGCACCCTGGGTCAAACTCACAATAAAAATTCAAAACTCTAATTCAAAGAGCCCAGCATGTGTGTATGCTGGATAATATTCATAATATATTCCACATGCTCTTTTCATTGGTACTTCTAACTCCATTCTTAACTTATCAGTGACTTTATAAACTGAAGTAAGGTAATTTGAATAATGTGCTCATAAAAATGACAAAATCTATCACTAAGGTTATCACTTGATACTACAGTAAATACATCAGTTCTCTGTTGGTCTTGAATATTGCTGCAAAGTTGTTAAGTGACATTTGCAAATATTGAATAAGATTTGAACTTGGAACATAATGTTGGGAAATCTTGTGCAGATATATTTTTTATATAAATTTTATACTTTAACACCACTCTTACAGTACCTAATTAGATTAGGTGTTGCTAATTTTACCAACAAAATATGGTAAACAGGGAATATAAAGAACGCATGCATTTACGCTATCTTGGATTATACAAGAATTTAAAGTTCATTTACATTTACCTTACAAACGTTAAGTAAATCACATCACTCTCTTCAATTTTAGTTTATTTTATGCAAATTCTATTAGCAATATTCAGTAAAAATACAAGACATATTAGATTACTGTAGCCCCCAAATCATCGATCATTAAATGTATCTCACTGTAAGCTTTTAAAACTGTGAAATTATCTAAGAAAGTATCTAAGATTGAATGAATTTACCCAAACATAAACAGTCAGCTTGCCAATGGCTGCTCTTAAACATTGACACATTAGCAGTGCATTTAGTTGGTGGCTTATATATATATATATATATATATATATATATATATATATATATATATATATATATTGTTTCTGGAATCTGCTGGAGTCACTCTCGAGCTTGTCATGTTCCTTCCTCTTTGTGCTACTCATACA
>VUQJ01034378.1:11579-31709 GCA_015108635.1 Andinoacara biseriatus
TGAGGCATTCCTGCAGTTTAACTTATTGATGTGTGTCATCTGGCTTCATGGATAGATGAAGCTGAGTATCATCTGCATAACAATGAAAATGTATGCAATGCTTTCTAATAATACTGCCTAAAGGAAGCATGTATAATGTAAATAAAATTTGGTCCTAGCCCAGAACCCTGTGGAACTCCATAATTAACCTTAGTGTGTGAAGAAGACTCCTCATTTATGTGAATGGTTCACTCCGTATAATTTGGGTTTACTTAAATGAATCATAATTTTGTTTGACATTTCAACATTATCCTCCTGTGGTTGTTATAAATTGGATGATTTCTTGAGTGTGTCATGTTAACACATGGCAAAGATTACTTATTATCACCATCAGTAGGTCACTAAATATTTTAATTTAATGATCTTACGATCACTTTGTAACAATGTAAAAATGTTTTCACTGTCAGAGAATGAAAGCAAATATTCACATTAACAGAGCTGAAATAATTCTGATTATCTTTTGATTAATCAGAGCGTGTCTATGTGCTGACTCTGCTGCTCTGCCTTCAGGTACTGTCAGAGTTCAAGCCATCCCATCACGCTACCCTTAGACCTGAGCTGCCGTCATGTGGTGCAGAGACTCGTACTAGTCTTCATCGGAGCTGAGGAACACATCTGGATTCTGCTCATCAGAGGTACCAAGCTGATCACAAACTCCAGTTTGGCTTATTTACTGGAAACACGGCTGAGCTTCCGTATTTTAAGTGTCACATCTTCAAACTAAATTTTAAGACCTTTAAGACGACTCAGAATCTGAACATCTTTCCCTCACACAGTCTCATCCATCCTATTTTTTTGATAAGACAGATTCGTTTTTAAAGACTCTCAATGTAGCAGATATTAAAGGGACTGTAACAAAGCTTAGAAAATGATTGGATATCTGACAGAAAAAGACAAGATAATAAAAAAATATTATTATTGACCCTGTGGTTTTCTCAAACCAAAAAATAATCATCAGCTCAGGCTGAAGTTTTATCTTCACCTAGAAATATTACTCATTTGAACTATTTGTGCCAGTAGAATAATGGAGAGGCAGCAGGAGGAGAAAGCATGTGTTAGATTAAATCTTCAGTCAGAAAGTAAGGTGGCCTGGGTGAAGTCTTGGATGTGGAGACAGACCTTCTCTGAATAAATCTGACAGCTCAGATTGAGAGCAGGATTCCCTCCTAAGAAGCTTCTGATCCTTCAGTACGTGTCAAAGCACACATCACATTCATGGGGTTTCCTGCCTGCTTGTGATACTGCATGAATTTATTAGTCAGAGGAAAGAATCTGACTCAGCCACCTGTGGGCATTGAACGCCACACCAGCAGGTCTAAAAGTGACACTTAAGGGATGTTGCTGTGAGATTTTGCACATTATTCTAACTGATTTCAGATTAATAGCTGTGCTTTGAAGGAGATTTTAACATGTTGTTGGTACACTACTGATGAAGAAAACAGCAGTTTTATTGTAGAAATGAGACTAACAGCTCACTGTAAAACCTTCCTGGCCTCTAACACCTTGATGGGCTGTTAACTGCTTATACTGAGCCACTGTTCTCCCCATCCACACTGACACTTTTTGCTGGACTCGGTGATGGATGCACCTAAACCTGTGAGACGGCCTTCAGCACAGCGTCTGTGTCATAACAACAGCCACATACATGCAAATATAGAGATTTCACACCCGTAAGTTATCTCTGTATAGGAGGTTAATTCAGCGCTTTTTGCTCTGCACTTTTTGCAGTGATTTTTCCAAAATCCAAACAAATAATACACAAACTGAAAAAGTGAACATGTGATTTAAGAAAAAAGTCAATAAATACAGAAGGAAAATAAAACAATAAGATACATTTATTTAATTCTCTAAAATAATGACTACTTGCATTTTTTTTTATTTTTATTGTGGCAGTTCTGGTCTTTCATATTCCATATTTTCCTGTCTGAGTGTCCATGATTTAACCCAGCTCTCTGCCCCACAGCCCCAGTGCCCCATCTCCCCACAGCGGCGGCAGTAAAGACCCATGCGGTGACCTGGGGGGCCAACATGGTGGTGCAAGAAGCCATGTCGACGGCGTACTACGACCATGACGTTAACACTCTGGGCGTGTTTAGCCTTCAGCACAACGGCCGGCAG
This sequence comes from Andinoacara biseriatus, assembly GCA_015108635.1. Classification (NCBI taxonomy): domain Eukaryota; kingdom Metazoa; phylum Chordata; class Actinopteri; order Cichliformes; family Cichlidae; genus Andinoacara; species Andinoacara biseriatus. Next base: position 13,737 of record VUQJ01034378.1, read on the forward strand.
AACGGCAAGACTGACGGTGTGTGCTTCAATACGCTGGTGGTACTGACGCCCGACCACGTCCAACGCGACGAGGACGGAAACAAGGTGGAGTGGACGCCAACGGGGCAGCCTCCGCGCGTGGAAAATCCTCGCTACGTCTGGTACAAAGTCCAGAAACAAAGTCTGAGAGAGGAACTGCTGGAGAAAACCAAAAACACATCCCTGGTACCAGTCCAGAGCCTGTACTGATCACAGGACGCCGGATCCACGGGAAAGCAGCTCTGGGACTTAACTGGACTGTTAATGTGAAATAATAATCTATAAGGGTAATTGGAGCAATAATGCAAAACCTTCTGTCAGGGAATCAGTTGCTCCCGAGGCCTCGGACGGGGCGGGGCGGGGGGTTGGGGGCACCTCACAGCCATACCGTTCAGGGAAATTAGTAAAAATGGGCTTTTGTATGGAGGACCTCCATCCTGCAGCTTCTGAGTTATTTTCTCCTACTTTGAGTCATATATTGTGAAGCTGATTAAGGAAGCGTCTGGCCTGTGGTGCAAAACTCATTTTCAATGTACAGCTGGATAGGTTCTTCTATAATAAGCTTATGAGTAGATTTATATTATTAATCTAAATATGCAGAATATTTAGTAACCAAAACTGTGTCAAACAGGTTCCTGAGTAAATATTGTGCCTGCCTCCCCCCCCCCCAAACACACACACACAGACGCTGCCCTGCTGCAGAGAGAAATATGGAAATTAAAAAATTTACAGGTAATTATTCTAAATTCCTGTGTTAAGGAAAGCTTCCAAATTGAACAGAAAGTGTATAAAGAATGGAGAGAAATGGTCACTATTACTTTATGTCCTGAATGTGTGTTGAACACAAATTGTGCCCCTTATTGGTGAAAATGTGTGAAATTCTGCAGAGGGTAATTACTAAAGTGAACTTTAAGGATTTATTACACCACTGCATAAAAACTGGAGGGATGCAATCAAAAGTTTATTTATCGTCAGTATAGTTAAAAAAGAAAAAGCCAGAATGCAGAATTAATGCAAGATTTTTACTCCACTTCCTGTCACATAGAAAAATGTTCTTTATATGACCCATTCCTTCAAACTGCAAGCCGCATTAAACGGTTACCGGGCGGCTCTTAGTGTGTTAGATGTTGAGTAATTTTAAAAAATTACAGTTTGAATGTTTGTATATGTGAAGCTGCTAGCAGGAAGTTTAAGGGTGAAATAATTTTTTGTTTTACTTGAACAGTTGAGCTCGGCTGTTTTCTGGGTGTTTGAGGAATTTAGGACATTTACTGTGAGACTGCTGGTTTTGCCACCTATAAACTTGCGCAAAAATTGTTTATTGATCCTGTCCCTGCATGTGAGCCGAGTGATGAACTGCTTCCTGTTCTGACCTTTACTGGGCTGAATGTTCATCCTCATTAATGGACTCGTGGTCTGTTCCTGCAGTGTCCTCGTTTGGCCAGCAGGTGTCGTCACAGTTTTGTATCAAACGTTTGCAGCTCAGAGGCTTCAGTCGTTTGTTTACGTCAGTTTGAGGCAGTTCGAGCTGCTCAGGTACGCTCTGTGCCGCAGATCAAGTGTAGACGAAAACATCCATCCATTCTCTTCTGCTCATCCTGTTCAGGGTTGCAGGAGCCTATTCCAGCTGCCATTGGGCGAGAGGCAGGGTGCAACCTGTACAGGTCACAGAGACAGACGACCATTCACACCTATAGGCAATTAAGAATCACCAATTAACCTAACCTGTCTTTGGACTGCGGGAGGAAACCAGAGTACCTGGAGAAAACCTACACAAACACAGGGAGAGCATGCAAACTACACACAGAGACCCGGCCAAAGTGCATTCAAACCCAGGCCTTCTTGCTGTGAGGCAATAGTGCTAACCACCGTGCTAAACATGACTTCAAATTACTGCAAACTGCTGCATGTGGGAATAAGAGTCACTTTGCTGACAAGCTGATGAAATGTTGATGTGCTCGAGATGTTTTTTCTGCTGAAAATGGAAATGACCCCATGTCATTCAAGCTTTAAGTGCAGGAAATAAAACACAAAAGGTTCAAACATTCATCATCGGTGTTTCCACAGAAGTGTTTATTTTTTTCGGCAGTCACTTTATTTCTCTTCACACAGCAGCAGGAAAATCATAGGTTGAGCGGGGCTACAGCGAGTCTTTGGTGGGCTCAGGTCTGGTCAGCTGTCGTCTCTGTCTTCATCTTTCTCATGTAATTGTCGTTGAGGTTCTTCAGGTGTTTGGTTCGGTTCTCCAGACAGACCAGCCACTCCCCCCTCAGCCTGCAAACACACACAGGAAGGATCATTACTTCTGCTTAACCTCTACAGGTCTGAAGGAGCCGGGAGAGGATGGTCAGAGAAGCTCAGGTCATTGCCGAGGTGACGGGGACTGTTCCTGGATCACTGAGACATGTCAGGTTTTACTTTGTTCTCATCACATGATGCTATTTAGTCAGACGCTGCCTTCGTCTTGCTATTACACACTCACACAGACACACTGCAGGCCAGAAGGCGCACTGGGAGACTGGAAGCATGTTTGTGTTTTTTGTTTTTTTACATGTACTTTGCCTGTTTCTGTTCTTTTGGTGTCACTCGCTGGTTGTGGTTTAAGCACTAAAACTACTCTGTTAGGGTTAAACAATAAAATCTACTCTGGTTTATTTTTGCTTCTCTTTTTCTGGAAAAGACCACAGTTTGGGTTAAAATGCAGCCCTTCTCACCATCTGCTCAACGATTGCACATCGACAGACCCGACAGTTAAACTCCTTCAGTTTGCGGATGACACAACAGTCATTGGACTCGCACGTGACGGTGACGAGTCTGCATATCGGCGGGAGGTTGAACGGCTGGTGCTCTGGTGCAGTCAGAACAACCTGGAGTTAAACACGGTTAAGACTCTGGAGATGACAGTGGACTTCAGAAGATTCCCCTCACTTTAACCAACAGCCCTGTGACGACTGTGGAAACCTTCAAGTTTCTGGGAACCACCATCTCTCAGGACCTGAAATGGGAGCTCAACATCAACTCCATCCTCAAAAAGGCCCAACAGAGGATGTACTTTCAGCGCCAACTGAGGAATTACTGTCTACTGCAGGAGCTGCTGCGGCAGTTCTACTCCGCGGTTATTCAACCTGTCTTGTGCTCTTCTATAACAATCTGGTTTGGAGCAGCAACAAAACAGGAACAGACTACAAAGAACTATTAGAACTGCTGAGAAAATTATTGGTGCTCCTCTGACCAATCTCCAGGACTTGTTCACTTCCAGAACCAGGAAACGGGCAGAGAAAGTTATTAGACTCCTCACACCCTGGACACAGTTTATTTCAGCTCCTTCCATCAGGCAGGAGATACAGATCACTGTACACAAAAACCACCAGACAGTTTCTTTCCTCATGCCATCACACTCATTAACAGCTGATCAATAACACTCTCTATTGCCAATATGTTAAAACTTTTCTCTTACACTGTTTTTTCAATGCGCACTACTTTATCTTGTTTTATTTTATTATTTATTAGATTTTGTATATTGTATATTTCTCAAAAGTGCACTGCACCTCCCCTTCCCAGATCCATATTGTATATTGAGCATTTTGTGTGTATTTTGTATAGCATTTAATTTAAGTTAAATTACAGGAGAAACACCACCAATCTGGAACCAAATTCCTTGTGTGTGTAAACATACTTGGCCAAATCAACCTGATTCTGATTCTGATTCTGATTCTGATCCCGTTAATGTCATGACCTGCCAAAGGGCACCATGTGTGTGACTGAAGCACACAACAGGCTTTGAGAAACTGCATTATGTGGTTCAAATTATCTGTTTTAGCACCAGGAACTTCTTTGGGCTAAATTAGTTCTCTGATGCATAAAAACATTTTTCTAAACTGTTCTAGTCCAGTCCAGCAGGTGGTGCTAATGTTGAAGACTATGCAGCAATGATGAAGCCATAAAAAGCATGAGGAGGCGACAACAGCAAGTACTTTGCAGATGTTGTCACTGAGTCATCTCTGGAAAAGTGATCAAAGATTTTTGAAACTGCTTTGGGAAAATACCAAAAGAGACAAAATGTTGAGAGATTTCCCTGGAATTGAATTTAACTCCTGATTCCTGTGGTAGAAAAATCAATATCTTCAAACTTCGGAGCATGTTTTACTGATGAACTAGAACTTAAAATCAGGGAAAATTTCTTAAAAATTTGAATTTCTTAAAAACCTTAAAAGAAGGTGCTCCTGTTGGAGGTCAGATATAGAGACTGTAGACTTTGGGACAGGAAATTTTCAGTCTTTGCTGAGGACCCTTGTTGAATGCTCGTCTGTGATTTTAAATACGATGCCCGGAGGCTCTGTGGTCTGTGGCGTGCAGCAGCGGCAGCACTGAGGTCATATTCAGAGTTTAATGAGCTCTGAGTCTGCAGCAGATCTGGTGTCTTGGTGACAGCTGGGGTGTTATCGCTGTCATATCAGCACTTTATTTCACCATCAAAGTGCACCAACACCACCGAGTGTGTTTGTCTATCTCTGTGAGGGACCCATTAAGGAAAGGATACCACATGGTGCGTTCTTCTTCCTCTGCTTCACTGCGTGTCAGAGCCAAAACCTTCACCTTTAGTCACAAGACAGTGATTTTATTTATAGTGTACTGGACAGTAACTTTCCAGATGAACACTTAATATTAAAATCTCAGCTTCCGGCAGTTTCAATATTAAAACAGTTTTGCTGGATGTGGTTTCACTGATATGATTTAACTGAATCATCTCTGAAGGCTTCATCTAAATAACTTTAACTGTCCAGCAAAAGAAAAACACTTTTCCTGCCGTGATTAAAACACTTCTGCTCAGCTTTTTGATGCTGATACATCTTAATGCCCTTGGACTTTTACTCTTGAAGGAGTGTTGTAAACTGTAGTATTTGGTACTTCTGTTACTTTTTCCTCTAACAGTAATGGTTGCTGAGAAGTATCTGTAGGAGGCTATTTATTTTGATTTTTCATGTATGGGCTTCTGTTTTTGGTGGTTTTGTTCTTCTGCTGGTTCTCACTTCCAGCTTTTTTATGTGTGGCGTTTCTGTTTGCTGATCTGCAGTTTTTGTCTCTATTGTCAGACCACACTGGCACTGGCGTCATGACTGACAAGGAGAAAACGGGAAATCTGCAAGTCTGTGTCGACGCAGCGTCCAAAAGGTGAAAACTAAACATGGCAAAGTCATCCAGCAATTTGATCCTTTGACAGGCTTTTATTGTCGGCTGAAGTAAGATGCAGGGAGTTCCTTCTTAAAGATGGCGGAGCATAAATCATTTGGCGTTACTTGAGCTGCCGGCCTGTCAGCTCAGACATTTCTCTTGGTCCTCACTTTGTGACAAGACCTGCAGAGGGTTGTTTGATGGCTCAGGTTGGGGTCAGAGTCCGGGTCAGGGTCAGGGAGATATGTCACTGAAAGCCTTCACAAAGACAGAAGCACAAACATGTACCCGCCTGCAGGACACAGGAAATCAAAGCCAAACAGAAAGACAAAGAAATAACAGACATACGTGCGTGAGGCATCACACGTGTTTGAGTGTAACCTAACCCTCACTGTCAGTTGTCCTCACCGTCTCTTCGTCACCTTCCTGTCGGGTTTTTTGGATTATTCCATTTGTTCTTTCAGCTGCTGATAATCCGCCCGACCTCAGGCAGACACAGACAGACAGGTAGACACTTACATCCCCAAAGGCTTCTCACTATGTCTGCACTGGGACACCTTTATCTGATAAAAATCATTTTTACCCCCATTAATGTGTCTCTATGGTGCTTTTTAATGCTAGAAGGCCAACAAGTCCTCCAAACTAACCATCACATTGGTTGTTTGTCCTTAGCTGAAAGGTAAACAAGAAATGAAGCAGCACATCAGAGTGACCCACATCCCACCCCAGCACACATGGGTTTGAGTCTTTTTCGCTCACTGGTTGGGTGGTTTAAGTTAAAATCTTCCCAGTCAATGTTAGAAATCTCCCTGTTCTAATTTCAGGGTGTTGAATACGGCCTCTTCCACTGAGGTGTTGCCAGTGCCCAGCTGGTTTCACACACCTCCCCCAAAAACATGTTGGGTCGTTGGTCCAAGGCTCGCTCAGTACTGCAAAACAGCACTGTCCAATCAGCCCTGAAGCCTGCTGAAAAATGGGCTGGTTTTAAGGGGGCATAATTTAAAACCAACCTCCTGAGAACTGGACCTGAACTTGTCCTTTTTGTTTTTTTTTTCCCTTCTTCTTGCTGTAGTGGACATGTCCTTCTGCTGGTTCACGGTTCCAGTTTTCCTCCATTTAAGATGGAGGAACATCATCATATCATCAACAACATCATCATATTAAAACATCCATGAACCTCCTCTGAGGTCCTTCTCTTTTCCTCCTGCTTGGCAGCTCCATCGTCATCAGCTTTTGTGATCCATTCAGCGAATATTCTTTCTAGTTTACATAATTTACAGTTTTTGGCAGCTGCAGATTGTCCTCAAAGTAAATTAATCTATTAAATGAGTGTGGAGGAATGAAACTGCCCATTATAATTCCCAGAAGATTTTTTTTAAATGTCTATAATGGGCATCGTTTGTTTTCCTTTATCGTGCTTGACATTCTGTCCTCACACTGTGGATCTGTGTAATCAGAGAAAAGCCTTGAATCGAAGCCTCGCAGCTCACACATTCAAACTGTTCTCTGAAAGCAGAAATTAAATCTGCACTTTCTGTCCCAGATTGAAACTTTGCATCTTTTAATAAAATAAAATGTATTTTAACTTCAGCAATGCAGACGCTCTGCCTGAAGCATCTGTTAGATGATTATTAATATCAGAATATTTTCTAAATTCAGACGGTGTGTGTCTGTGCTTTCTGCCGGCCTCCATCACTCATCGCTCTGAGATTATCACCTCGGTTCTCTGCAACACATTTTTCCAGCCCCTGCTCGGGTCACACATAACGTACACAATTAGAGGGGACTAGAGTTGGGGTTAGAAGCAGCAGGGAGCCAGATAGCTGTGGAGTCGGGGGGCACATGGTAATAGATAGCTGGAGGATTAGAAGATACATGGTAGTGATAGGTGGGGGATTAGGGGTACAGGGTAATGGATAGCAGGGGGATTAGGTGTGATGAACTGAGGTTAAGGGGGGATAGAAGAAGAGAGAGAGAGGGTTAATAGCTGATGGAACACCATGAGGTCAAAGTTTAATAAGAGGATATAATGTATATGAAATATAGCCAATGGACCAGGAGAGGAGGGCAGACATTCAGCTCTTTATGTTAGTCTGACCATTAGTTTGTCCATCACTTTCAACACGGAGCAATCAAGCTGACACGATTACACTGATGGATGTTTTTATGTATTCTGTTTCTGTCAATCAGCTGAAGAGGCTGCAGCCTCATCCCACACTTCAGTGGAAAGTCTGATGGCAGAAAGCAGTTTGAGATCATGTCTGGTTTCCTGTTTTATTTTTTATTTCTAAGTCACTGTTGTCACTTTTACTTCCTTCCTTTTGGTGTATGCCCCACCCTGATTCGTCTCAGGTCTGTTGTATTAGTCACTTCCTACTTTATTTTGAAATTACTGATTTGGTTATAATTTCTGCCAGTTTTGTGCCACACCTGTGACCTGGGGACTGCTTTGTGGACTTTTGGATTGTTTGTCATGCTGACTGATTCCCATTTTATGACCTCTGCTTTCCATTTGGATTGAAGATTTTGGCCTTTGGGGTTTTTATTCTGCCTCCTTCTACCATTCTGTTTACTGAGTTTCTTTTTATTCCTCTTTTTCCTCTGTGTGCGAATTCCCTTTTTCTTTCATTGTTCTCACTCTGGATAATAACTTTCTTTGTTTGACTCAGATTACCTTTTGTACTTTGCTGTATTGATTAAATAACTAATCTGATCATGATGCCTCCTGGGGGCCCCTGGGTGAGGTGTTTCATGTCCAACATAAAGGAGACCCTGTGGCAGACCCTGGACAGGCTAGAGAGAGTTTGTCTCTTGGTCGGTTTGGGGACGCCGCGGTGTACCCCAGAAGAAGCTGGCCGGTGAGACTGAGTCTCTGCTTAGACAGCTGCCTCCGCCACCCAGATAAATAAAAATTTGGCCTGGTGGTGGTGCCATCAGAGGATTAGCAAAACTCTTATTGTTCATCCTCAGGAGAAACAGAAATGTTTAATTTAAAATTAATGGCAAGCAGTCCAATAGCTGTTGGGACACTTCATTTCAGCCAAAGACCACCTGCTGGTGATCGAAGGATCAGCAGGGTTCATACTGTGGGAACCATAAATGTTTGCATACAGTTGGATGTCAGATTTATAAGGACCTGTGGGTGTAATATCAATGCTCAGTTTGTAGCTCCCAGCGATGACTGCCTCACATTACAAAGAGTGTATTTGTAGTTGTATCAGAAAATAGAGGAATAAAACAAGGCTGATCTAAAGACTTTATGGCTGCAGCACCATCATCCTCTGAAACATCTCTGGAGTATTCAGTGTTTCTTTTATTTTCCTTCAGAGATGGGTGAGGTGAGTTCAGGTTACAGCCTGTGGCTGATGTTTCTGTTCATTACTGAGCATCATCTCGGAGACCTTTAACAGCCAGACAGTCTGCGAGGGTCGTGTGTGTGTGTGTATTTGTCCTGGTATGTTTTGCAGCTCGCTGAGAGACGAGGCTGTGTGTAATGAGAGGATCTGTTTTTAGACGTGTCTATTTGCCACAAGGTCACATGGCTACACCAAATGAAACCACATTCATTCTCAGTTTGGTAACGGACCCCTTGTTCAAAGACCACAGCAGATGAAAGAAACCTTTTGTAATTCAGACACACTGGAAGTGTGTTTCTGCCTAGTTTAAATCTCCACAGTTGAAAAGCTATAGAGAGACAAAGCATGAGAATTATAAATACATGTGGATAAAAGCATGTTTGCAGAAGTACATAGTGTTGTAGTACTGTGGGTCACTCATTGGGGTGTGTGGAATGTAGAGAGCTTCTGAGGACGTAGCGTGCAGAAAGGTGGAGGATTCAACAGAGCGCCAGCTTTAACTACTGATAATTAGTCCAGAAACACAAAGTCCATAAAATACAGAGTTTCACCCGGAGAACGAAGCAGGACACCACAGAACAAAGAGGAGGGCAGGACGATTTATACACACTAAACGCTGACAGGTGACCAAAGACGAAGGTGAACACAGATGAGAACAAACTGCGAGTCAAAGACATGGAGGACCCTGCAGGACAAAGAGTTAGGAACAGAAGGTGAGACACTGAGGGAAACTAAAGACCTGAGGTAGGACATGGAGCCAAGTGAAAAACAAAGAATTTAAAGCTGAGACTAGAACATCCTGACAGGCATCATGAAAGCCAAACTGAAACTAGCACTAAAAAATACAACTAGACTGAGGATTCAGCAGATTAAAAAGCTGGTCAAGCAGTTTCTACTCCATTTATCCCCTTGAAAGTGCTAGCTATAAATCTGATTATAAACTGAAGTGATTTCCAAGTCCATGTGAGTCAGATCTGAACTCACTGAGTAACTTTTAATGTTTAAATGTTTTGGCGGTCTGATGTGCAGCTGTAATAAAGAATCAAATGACGCATCAGACGGCCCCTTTGGTGTGAGCTCGCTCAGAGGCTGAAGCAGAAAGTGTTAACAGGGAAAATATCATCGCGCAGTACCTGAATTTGCAGAGCTAGCTAACAGAAAGAAGGCCTGGACGTGTTAAACTTGAATTGCAGTGCACCCTTTAGGAGACTTTTCTGTCAGCCTCAAGACAGCTCTGAAAAAAACACCTGTGGCAAAGGCATCTGTACAGAAAGATTGAAACAGGTGTCGCCACAAAACTGCTACAATGACAAAATACATATAAAAACTATTCAAATAAAACAAAAATAACAGAAAAATAACTTCAACTAAATGTTCATTTTTGTGACTGAAATGAACAATGTCAAAAATTGTCACGTGCTGAGGGCTGGCCCGAGTGATGTTACTGACTTGCTGAGGGCGCTCTTGCTCATCCTCTGCTCCTCATTGTCAGCTTGCTGAGTCTGAGTTTCGATCCTCTTCTCCCAGAACGTCTTAATGAGCTCTCTGTCGTGGACCAGAGCCAAGTTCATCTGCAACAGCGCAACAGGAACACAAACGCTGTAAACAATCTGATCTGAATGTAACTTTGCTTTAGGATCTTCACAGAGCATCAGTACTGCATTTGTCTGTCAGGATGGTGACAGACATAAACGGATCACTGCAAATCAACGACATCAGTTTGAGTAAAAAGTCGAGTCTGAGCAAAATATTTGTGAATGAAACTACGTCTCTTTGTTCAATGACAGCATCACTCAAGCTGCACCGGATAGCCCACTCTGACCCTTAACCGCTTCTTTTCATTTCAGGAATGTCTGGTTAAGCAGTACTCTGTGGTCATCTTTGGCTTTGAGTTGTGTCTGGGCTCATTATCCTGCTGCAGCGTGAATCCTTTTCTGCACAGTTGCAAACCAGGAGGTGGAGCCTGTGTCTGAAGAATGAACTGATGCTTCTCCTCTGTCAGGGTGGTGTTAATGTGCTGCAGGTGTTTTTATTTCAACCTCCATGTATAGATGTACTGTACAGATGGACTTAACTGCTGCCATGTTACTGAATCTTTAAGATGAGCATTACCAGCATCCATCCATCCATCCATGATTTGGATGCTCTAACAGAGGAATTTCCCAGCTTCTGGGATAAAAGAAATTATCTTAAATAAAATATGCAAAAGAATGAAAGCAGGGATAAAAAAAACAAACAAAAAAACAGAATTTTTTTAAAATCACAACTGCAAACTCATGACATTTTTCCACAATCTGCTGCACCTAATTTAACATCTTTGTGAATCTTAGTTCCAGAAGCACTGAATAAATCTGCAGTGGTCAGCAAATTACAACAAATAAAACAACTGTTGCATAATAGATTACATCATGTTTCAGGCAAAAATATCAAAAATATGATTATATGTTTTTGTTCGCTGCTTTTCAGAAATGTCTCCATCCATCTTTAATGTGTGTAATTGAGACACTGGTGATAACACTTTTAAAACTTGTACCTAATTACTTACTACACTAAACAGAAAACTAAAGACAAACTCTTTCCTTGAATGATGGTTACATTTCTACCTTAAAGTTTAAAAGTTTGATAAACTAAAAAATGAAATAGTTTTTTATTTAATGTTCAAAGCTGAGTAGAAATGAAGCAGAGAAGACAAACCTCGGATGGGAGCTTGAACAGAGGGTCCGTCAGCCTCACGGGGTGGTTCAGACTGCCACTGCCTCTCTGTGCGCTCGTATCAGCCCTCCTCCCCACACCTCTGTATGAGTAAAGGTTTCCAATATGAACCGCCAATCACACACTTTATGTAATAACCTGTCCCTCCCCCTCATACCTTCTCCCCCGACACTTTAATTCAATTTATAAATGCATGATGCTGCCAAAACATCAAAATTTAACATAAAGAACAACAGAATAAGTTTGCTGTGTATTTATTTTGTAAAGTTTGTGTGTGTGTGTGTGTGTGTGTGTGTGTGCGTGTGTGCGTGTGTATGTGTGTGTATGTGCTATGTGTGTCATGGTCATTCAGTTTCCCTCAGGCTGTGGTATGTTTGTACAGAAAAAACTGTGATTTTTTTTTTTTTTTGTCAGTGATACTCTTCACACCCAGCAACTAAAAGACTTAGAAATGGAGATCAAAATATTAAAACGCAGGATTAATACTGGGGGTTTAATTACTAATAGGACCTGGGATAATAGGAGGAGGTCAGGCATCAGGTTTCTAAATAAAAATAGAACTGAGAACTTGCACATCTTCTACTAAAGGAAAAACATCCTCAACCAGCTTTTCCTTTAAGTTGGACAGAAGAGTTTAGAGAACATAATGAAATAATACATTTTAAGCTTCCAGGTGAGGCTGTAACAGCTGACCGATCAATGGTTAAAGAAGGGTGCTGCAGATTTTTACTCCCACCTGTTTGGTGCTTTGGCTCAAGCCTTCTGCTGGTGCACCTGTTCCTCATTGCCACTCACCTGGAGTGCCTCCCGCTGCTCTCTTCTCCACTTGCCAGCACTGCTCCATGTGGCAGCATCGCTCAGGCCTCTCAGCTCATGCATGTTTTGCAGCTTGTCTGTTAACCTTACCCTGCCTGTCCTCCCTCACTTCAAAGTCCTTCCTGATGTGTCAGCCTACCTGCATTTGGACAGCTTGATTCATATAGAGCCAAATCACAAAAGCTGCATTATTTCATAAATCAAAGACTATAATATTAACTGGATGATACCTCAGCTTTATCAGCTAGGCATTTGGTACAATTTAGACCCGGAAAACTACTCATTTTGCTTTATTAAATGAAATAAGCTCCTCCACTACAGTATACCTGCATGCTGATAGAACTGTTTCATTAACGACGCCAGCAACTGTGACAAAACTGCAATATCTGCAACAAGAGTAGGCTGGCCTTTTAAATGTCTGCCTCAAAGTGACGACCAGACAAAATGACACAATGTTGTGAAGTTCATGGCATCACTGTAAAAGCAGATCACTTTCTGCTTGTACACACACGGCATTCCTTCAAGGGATATATATGTCTGCAACGCTCACACACGCACGCACGCACGCACGCACAGAGTTTAGAATTGTGTGACATCATTATAAACATAGATCACTTCCATGGGTCAGTTTTCGTCCACTGAGTGAGTTAATGTTTCGGCACACACTCAGTCATGTTTCCATCCCTTCAGAGGACGTTACATCCACTTACATGAAGTGTAGCTACACCTGCTGCCTCATTCACCTTTACCCCATCTTTACCAGGATCCTGCCTGCAATCAGCAGAGCCACAATAGCTCAGGTGATGGTATGAAATGGATAAAAACAGCAGTGTGATACTGTACTGATGGGTGATGACAGCTCGGCAGTGCGTGTGCTGTCTTCAGCCTGTTTTGTGGTTTCTGTGAAGTTTAACTTTACCTTCTAGCAGCTGTAGCTGCTAGCTGTCTCCTAGGCTTCACCTCAGCTAACTAGAGTCCTTGAACTGGACCTCTGGACCTTGTTTGTGCTGTTGGAGCCGTTTGGAGCATTTTTAATGCAATTATCTGACCAATAATATGGCTGCTGTGTGCTTCACTGGACTAACAGTTTGCTGAAGAAGACTGAGCTCCAGTTTGGTGCACAGTGAAATTCTCAGATTTAGTTTGGATGTTATTGAACACTAATTAGCAGGTATCTGTGTGTGTATGTGATGCTCCCATACAGTCTATAATAACTAGGCTAATAAGCATTAGCTGATAACTTAGCACCCTATCATCCAAACGTGGTTACTTCTGGCCACAAAAAGACAATGAGACAGTTGTTGAGGCTTCAAATTCCAAAAACCAATGGACAGATTAGGCTTACTTTTATTTGAAGTTGCTCTTTAGCACGGTTTATTCAACAAGGCCCTTTTATTAGCAGTAATCACTAAAAACTATTTGGTCAAGGTTGAATTTTATAAAGTTAGCCATGTGCCAGAAAGGTGCCACTCCTTCCCTTTATGACAAACTTTCACATGCTGCAGTCCAGGAATGAGCTTTACAAAGCAATACAAACTAGCTTCTTATACTAATGATAACTATTTTATTTTATTTATAATACTACTGAACTTTATCACATATGTTTAATTCATCGCAGTATTCTTCCATTTGTCCTTTAGGTTTCAAACAAACATCAAATGTGATGCAAGGTCCAAGGAATGCATTATGTCAGCGAGAGGCCTCACAAAGATACAAGAACAGGCATGTGTGTGTGTTTAACACCCAGCAGCAGCATCGCATCACGCCTCGAGAGGGTTGAAATGTCAAACATGTGTTAGCACCCAACTGTCTCTCTCTCTCTTTCACGCACGCACACACACACACACACACAAACAGAGCCTTTTACTGCTACCGCTATGAGGACACTGATTAAAAATGCATTCACAGCCTCTCCTACATTGAACTGAACCCAGAACCCAAAACTGAAAAGCCCCCCCCCCCACACACACACACACACAAACACATGCAGTGGGGGTTGTACAGATATAAAGAGTCTGTTTTAATTCCAACATGCCAGCATCACATGGCTGCAGCTGTGACTCACTGTCTGCATAGGCTATCACTCCATTCAGCAGCTGATCAAAACCCAAATAATTTAACCTAAAAAATGTTTCCACTGAAATTCCTCCAGCAGGAAATTAAAAAGACATAGCAGACACCAGAAAGTCAGAGGAAAATGTTCTCAGTTTTAACCACATTAGCTGTGTTTCCAGTGTGGGGTTCTCATGTTCTCCCTGTGTCTGTGTGGGTTCCGGTACTCTGGCTTCCTTCCACAGCCCAAACACATGTATGTTAGTTTATTGGCCATGAGTGTGAATGGTTGTCTGCACCATGCCTCTTGCCCTGTGACAGCTGGGATAGGCTCCAGACCCCCTGTCAAGAATCTCTCTCAGTAGGGTGAAAGGTGAGGTACACACAGTCTGTAGCAGAGCTACGTAATTAGATCATTTCATTAAATAAGAGACTCGGAACCTCCAAGTCTGAGGCCATGACTCTGGCATGGTGGTATGCTCCCTCTGGTTTTGGGGGAGTGAGGCTGAGTGAGGGACTTCAGATATCTCAGGTTCTTATTCAGAAGTGATGGTGAGGTGAAGCGTGAGGTGGACAGATGGACCGGTGCAGTGTCAGCAGTAATGTGGACTTCACCTTTGGGCTAGGCACCCTCTTCACCTTCATTCCAAACTCCCTCCATGGCCATGAAATCTGGATAATGATGGGAAGAGAAAGGTCACTCTAAAGGGCGCCATGTCAAATGGAAATCTATTTGGTTGTTTCACCACAATAAATAACATTTAAAGATGGTCTTTGTAAAATGATCTGCTCTCCAAATTTTTTTTTATGTTTCATAAAATGTGAATGTGGGTGTGAATGGTTGTCTGTCTATCTGTGTTGGCCCTGCAACAGGCTGGCGACCTGTCCAGGGTGTACCCTGCCTCTAGCCCTATGTCAGCTGGGATAGGCTCCAGCCCCCCCGCGACCCTGAAAAGGATAAGCGGAAGCGAATGGATGGATGGATGTTTCATAAATTGGTTTTGAGTTCAGGTCGTCTACACAATGGGCTTGCTTGTTTCAGTATAGTATTATTGTCATGATCCTGAGGTTTATCCCAGCATTTCGTGTTTTTTTTGTTCGTTTTCTAGTTTGAGTCTTAGTGGTTTTGTTTCTCACTTTTGTATTTCTCTATGTATTTTATTTCTATGTTCTTGTTATTTGAAGTTTAATTCTCCTTCCTCATATGCTCTCATGTCTTGTCTACGTGTCTGTGTTTTTGGATTCCTTCTGTGTACCTGCTTCCTTGTTCTTTGTTTTATTTTTAAAGTCCCTTGTCCTGTGCACATTGTGTATAGTTTGTGCTTCCCTTCTATAATTAATCTCATTTGTGTTGCATGTTCTTCCCTGTGAGTTCCACTCTCCCTAATGACCTTGTGTGTATTTAAACCCTACGTTTTTCTTCTGGTCCTTGCCATGTTGTTGTCAGTGTTTCCTTGAAGCTGTGTGTCCGTCTGTCTTGAGATTTTCCTTGGATTTTGTGCTTTGTGTTATTGGACTTTGTCAAAAGACTCGGCATTAAAGCCCTGAAATAGTGATGGGATGTTCGGTTCTTTTCAGAGAACTGGCTCTTTTGGCTCATCTCCCAAAGAAGAACTGGCTTTTTTGGCTCCTCACCATTTCTGCATGTAGCCTCTATGTAAAGCAAAACTTTCTCTTGCTCTTTCCGGACTCTGAGCAAACTTTGCAGGAGACGCTCCCTCTGTGTTTGATCTACATGGACTCAAAGTGTAGTGTGTCTCTGCCCTACCCGCCAACCTGTTGCTCCGTGTAGACATGCAGATTCCGCCACCCATCTTAACCAATTACGTGCGGCTTCCACAAAAAAGAAAAAAAGAAAAAAACAACGGACCAAAAGAAAAAAGAAATGTCTAACTCTCAGGAGCCGACTCCAGTCGTTGACTTCAAAGAGCTGGATTGTTCGCAAAGAACCCATCACTACTCTGCAATATTGAACTATGTACTTCATGTCCTACATTTGGGTCCTACCCTGCCTGCAACGCAACCATACCTTGATAAATATTTGTTATTATTTTTGTTTTCCCATTTAGACATAAAACCAAATCAGAATAGAGATTAGTGCAGAATATGAAACTGTAACAGCGTGAGTGACTGAGTGGACATAAAGTTTATTGTGACTTTTATCTAACAAATATTTTGGTGCAATGAAATCTGAATCATTAAAAAGTATTAAAACACGTTGCTAATACTGGGTTGGACCTGCTTTTGCCTTAATTTTTGGACTCTTTGCACAGTAAAGTTTTGACCTCTGGACTTTTAGTAATTTGTAACCCTTTCAAATTTCACCTGTGATGGTCATTCTTTCGGAATGATGGACACGCCCGGGGCATGCAAAAATGTATTGAGCATCCAACGAGCAAAAACTTGGGTGTTGATGGAAAAGACCACCCCAGTCTGCCCATTCACATGCATTGCCCAAGATCTACATGTGATGTCGCTGTCAGGACAGTCCTACAACATCTAGGGCCTTTGGGTGTTCAGGGGGAATCTCATCCACCCCAGTGACTCTGCCGCCACGGAGTTGTTTAACTAATTCAGTGACCTCAACCCCAGAGATGGTCCATTCATCCCCTTCAATCTCAGACTCTACTTCCTCTACAGTGAGTTTGTCATTGGAATTGAGGAGATCCTTTTAGTATTCCTCCCATCTCCTGACACTGTCCTCAGCTGACATCAGAAATATCTCTCCCGTACTACACACCGTGTGAGTAGCGCACTGCTTCCCCCTCATGAGTCACCTCAATCACGGCTGACCAACACTCTTGTTCCATGGTCTTGACAAATTCTTGCCACATGCTCAACTTAAATGCTTAAATGCACCGGGCGTGTGCATCGTCTGGCCCTGCTACCTGATCCAACTCATTCCCAGTTGACAGATCAGCTCCTCTTGTCACCCGTGAGTCCAGAGTGTAGGGCTGCAGATCTGTCGGCCTGGTGCCTCTTGCACTGCGGAATGCCATTCAGATGGAATGAACATCCCAGGTGAAATCTAAAAGGGTTACAAATGATGTCAGGGTATTGGAGAGTAGAGTCTGTTTCAATCCCAAACTCTGGGCTTGTGGTCACTGAATTAGTTAAACAACTCCGTGGTGGCAGAGTCACTGTGGTTGATGAGATTGTCAGGGTATTGGAGAGTAGAGTCCGTCTGTTAGTTGAACCTTGGCTTCAGGAGGAATGATGCGGCTTTTAGATGCACATGCCTGGTGCATGTGAGTACATGTTGAGCGTTTGGCGATACCATGGAACAAGACTTTTGGTCAGCCGCAAAGTGATTGAGGTGACTCATGAGGGGGAAGCAGTGCACTACTCACACGGTGTGTAGTACAGGCGAGATGGAGCCAGGCCTGGGGAGGGAGCTCGAAGGAGAGCATCTGGTGGCCAGGCATTAGCCCATGGTGCCCGGCCAGGCGCAGCCCGAAGAGGCTACATGGGCCCACCCTCCTGTAGGCCCACCACCTGCGGGAGGCGTCGTAGGGGTCGGGTGCAATGTGTGTCGGGCGGTGGCCAAGGGCAGAGGCCCTGGCGGACCGATCCTCGGCTATCAAGACTGGCTATAGGGACATGAAACGTCACCTCTCTGGTGGGGAAGGAGCCTGAGCTAGTGCGTGAGGTTGAGAGGTACCAGCTAGATATAGTTGGGCTCACCTCAACGCACGGCCAGGGTTCTGGGACCAGTCTCCTGGGACCAGTCTCCTAGAGAGGGGCTGAACTCTGTTCCAGTCTGGAGTTGCCCTCGGTGAGAGGCGGCGAGCTGGGGTGGGTATTCTTATATCCCCCCTGTTCATGTCTGTACGTCGAAGTTTTCTCC
>VUQJ01034381.1:0-12052 GCA_015108635.1 Andinoacara biseriatus
TTCAACGGTCCTTTTTATTTCCATTTTTCTGTCACATCTGTCCATCCATCCATCCAATTATCTGTCCATCCATCCATCCGTCCATCCATCCATCCGTCCGTCCATCCATCCATCCATCCATCCGTCCATCCATCAATCCGTCCATCCGTCCATCCATCCGTCCATCCATCCATCCATCCATCCATCCATCCATCAATCCAACTATCCGTCCATCCATCCGTCCATCCATCCATCCATCCGTCCATCCATCCATCCATCCATCCATCCATCCATCCATCCATCCATCCATCCATCCATCCATCCATCCATCCATCCATCCATCCGTCCATCCATCCATCCATCCATCCATCCATCCATCCATCCACCCATCCATCCATCCATCCATCTGTCCATCCATCCATCCATCCGTCCATCCATCCATCCATCCATCCATCCATCCGTCCATCTATCCATCCATCCATCTATCCATCCATCCATCCATTCATCCATCCATCCGTCCGTCCATTCATTTTCCTCTGCTTATCCTGTTCAGGGTTGGGGGGCGGGGCGTGAGAGGCAGACCTGTACAGCTTGCCAGCCTGTTGCAGGGCCAACACAGAGAGACAGACAACCATCCACCCGGAGTACCCGGAGAACCCACGCAGAGGCGGGGAGAACATGCAAACTCCACACAGAGAGGCCAGATGGTGTATTCGAACCCTTCTAGCTGTTGTGCAGCTGTACTAACCACCTCTCCACCGTGCTGCCCCCAATCATTAGGTGGAGGTTTGAAATGTAAAGGTTCCCCTGAAAGTCGATGTGCCTCATCACTCTGTTATTAGGAGCGATGAGGCACCCTAACCCTGCACAGGGGTTAAAGTGGAGTTTGGCAGAAGCAGAACCATCAAGTCATCAAGTACACACCTAACCCTCACAGAGGATACTTTTTATATTTATTTATAAACTTGTGTAAACTATGCAATTTTGCAAACTAATTGTGCTCCTGTAGTAGTTATCAGCAGAGGCAGTAGTTTCATTGTATCCCCACAGCACAACCACAGTAAGGCTTTCTGTTCTGCTCAGCTGAACTACACTGAACTCCTTTTACACAACATGTCATTATCTTAATAATATAAATAAAATATGCATTAATGCAGCTGTTTCCACCATTGGTGGTAGAAGAAAGCAGCTTAACGCTGCAACTCTGAAGCTGAGCTTGAAAAAGACTGCATGAGAGCGTGAAAGTGCTAACCTGCAGTGATTCACTGTGTTTGGTGCAAAAAATAAAAGCATTTCTTTTTCTTCCCTCATGCTCGTGCATCACATTTCTATCACAGCTACAGTTATTACTACACATGACCTTCTCCATGTTATATATAAAAATCAATCAATCCCAGCTCGCCATGCGGGTGGTCTTTGTCCTACATATTATATATATATATTTATATATATATATATAAACTTGCATAACAAACATTGGACCTTGTGTGTCAGTTTGTTCCCTGAGGGAATATTTGCAGGATTATACAGATTCTCTCCGAATATTTTACTGGGGCAACAATAGGAAAGGCAGGATGTTGAGTCGGTGAAGAGGAAACTAATTTTCATGATCCTCTTTGGGTACAGTGTGTGCAGCTCTGTTTTCACTCCTCAGCTTCTGCCAGACTGGATATTTTAGCTTCACAAATAATACTTGAAGGCAGCGTCTCTCTTGGAGCAGAAGAAATGTCTTTTTGGTTAATTAAAGTCTCAGAGAGCCAAAGGGCCTCTGCTTGTGTTTGGGTGGGAAAAAACTGTACATGGAATGAAAGTATGAATGTGTGTCTATGAGAATTTATAAATAAAAACGTGAACTATGCCGTTCCTTATCAGTACTGCCTGAACCGGCTGCAGCAGAGGTCAAAGGTAAAGCTTTCATTTCTTGGTGCTGGAGGAGCAACAAGCTGATTTGATCCTTGTTTCCCTTCACTCATCAATCTCTGGCAGCAGACGGCCGCCCCTCCCTGCGATTGGTCCCTCTGGAGGTCTCTTCCTGTTAAAAACGAGTTCTTCCTTCCCACCATCGCTGCGTGCTGACAGGGAATCATCTGATCATTGCTGCAGGGTCTTTATTAACTGAACTGGAACACACTCACAGACACACAGCAGAGGCATTCTTCATTCACACAATAATCCTGCCACTATAATCTGATTAACTTCTCATAGTCTTACTCTGCTCCACCTATCTATTTTTAAGCTGCACATTCTTCATGAATAACACGTCATCATTGTTACTTGTTCCTATTTAACCGTTTAAAGTTTAGCGCTGGCACTAGAGGTCCACGTGATGTCTGTGTGACTGTAACAGTACCTGTAATCAGCAGTAACGGTGCAGAACCATGGTGCTAATGCTGATGGAGGAGGGAGGGTGATGGAGGGGATTAACACTCCTGAGACCTCATGGATGTTCTCTAATGCAGATCTGTGTGTGGAAACCTGCTCAGCATTGCTTCAGAACAGCAATGACCAAACATTCAAGTGTTTTTTAGATCATGAAATGTAATAATTCTTTCAAAATGTTCCCTTTTTAAACTTTTAAATTAATGAGACACTATTTCAGAAAAATGTAACTAACGATCAATGCTTAAGTAAAAAAGAGTCATTAGAGGATTCTTGGCACTCTGCCCGAATTATTCTGACGTCTGTCGTCAGAACTCTGTATAATTGCCGCTCACTTGATGGTTTTTTGTGCATTAAAAACTTTGGAGATAGTTTTGATGACAATAAAAACTTCCTGTTTCTATTCCTATTATGCACAAGTTTCTTTATAAGAAACAAAATAATGGAGGTTTGAGGTTTGCACATTTCTGCACAGATCTCTGAAGGTGGCAGTCTGGGGTTGTTTTTCAGCCCCTCTGCTGCAGTTCGTTGCTGTGATCGGGATCATTGTCCTGTTGCGTAATCCATGCCTCGGTTTGATAGATGGCCTCACATTTGACTCTGGTGTACAGAGGAGTTCATGGCTGACTGAAAGATGTGCCGATCCTGTCGTCTGTCCATCATCAGCTGATTGGAGGTGTGTTGCTGATATGTTGTGTTTATTCTTTTATATCCAAATATCTCCTCTTTGGTTTTGTCTGAAGAACATCGTTCCACACGTCCTGTGGTTTGTTTCCAAACCCAAGAACTGCTGCCATGTTCTTTTTAGAAAGCAGAGCTTTCCTCCTGGCAACTCTTCCAAACCAGCCACCCTCGTTCAGTCTTTTTATAATTGCACCATCATGAAGTTTAACATTTTGCATGCTAACTGAGGCCTGTAGAGTCTGAGACGTGCCTCTTAGTTTCTGTTTTTTTGCAGTTCCTCTGAGCATTGCAGGGTCTGACATTGGGATTTCCACCCATGCAGAGATTGTCTTAATAAATGCCTGAATGCTCCAGAGCAGCAAACTCCAAAACTGCAGCTTTTATAGAGGTGCTCACACTCGCTGATGATCGGTTAATCAGGTGGATTTGATGAGCAGCACCTGGCTGCTGGTTGAGCTTTCTGCAGGGCTACTTTCTCACGAGGGCACATCACCGCCCTCCCTAATTAAATCAAACTCCATTATGCTTGTGTGACCTATACATGATCATGAAAGAGCTTCGTAAGGTTTGCAAATTTATCAGCCATTTGCAAGTAAAAACAATCACTTGTGAAATGTGATGCTGCCACCATCGGTGATGTGTGCACACAGTGCCTCTGTGGCCAGTCTGTGTTTGGAGAAACGCTGAGTCTCCTCTGCAAACTTTGGAAAAAGCTTTAATGTGTCGGCCTCGAGTAACAAAAGGTTAAATCTTTCAAACCCAGCACCTCAGAGTTCTGCCAGATTCTGCCTGTAAACATGTTCGCCACCCCGGCCTGTCTGCACAGTCCAAAGGAAACCAAAAGGCACAAACAGCAGTCAGTGTGTGGGCTCTGCTCTGTACCAACCTGTGATTTCAGCTGAAAACATGGCGCGGTGGTGCTGCAGCTCACTGCAGGGTCAGCCAATGTCTGGTAACCATCTGTACTTGATACCGGCAGTAAGTCATAATGGCCATATGCATCCGATAATGTGGCATTACATATTTATGAGTAATGATGATGTGATGACGAGTTAAGGTGAAGCTGTCAGGACATCATCGGGTCTTGTAAACAAACACGAATGGACTTCCGGGCATAAAAATGATGATGTGCTGTAAGTGGTCAGTAAAGCGATTAGTGCAATGAAGATACGAGAACTTTAAGCTGTAGCCTGGACTCAGTGGAAGCCTCTCTGCAGGCACAACATAGCAGGTTAAACTTTGTGCCTGGAAAGTTGCTCCTGATTTTGAAAACTTGCTTTGTGGAGGGTGAAAATCCAGCTTCACTGCCTCAATTTCATTTTGATAGAAATTGTTTATTAAGCACTCGCATATTTGTGTGCAGTGATGCTACACAAATATGCAGAAAAGGGTTGGAAGTGTTGGAGGCCTCCACTGGGCTAAGATATTAATATTATATGTGCATTTTTACAGTCCTATGTGACACTGTTCAAGAAGAAAAACCTTAAATCTGTAAAGGTTCAGCATCCAGCAGCGTGTCATTACAGAACATGCACACAGTGCCCAGCCTTTTTTAACTGCACAGAAACTCGAATCCAGCGCGACCGCATACACGGCGAACAGCAGAGCGTTCAGTTTGTCGTGAGCCAGCAGGCTGCTGTTTGGCTTCTTTAAATCTGCAGCACGTCTGTCATTATGAGAGCACAGCTTTGGGTGTGTCTGACAGGCAGCCAGCCAGAAACTGGAAACCAGGGCACAGCAGCAGGAACAGCTGTCCTCCTCCACTGCAGAGCGGCATCACACTGCCACCTGCTGCACACACCTGGTACAACTACACTTTTCCTTCCCTGCTTTGCAACTTGCATAGGGGAGAATTATTTTTAAAGGTTATGAGGTTTCGTTTTGTTGCTTTAATCATCATAAAACAACTAATTTCATTGATTATTTCCCACCTGTGATTTGACCGAGTTTTACAAAACTAGGAACTCACACGTAACAACAGTCTGCGTTTCCAATGGCACTAATGCACCTGCATGCTATCAGAGATGCAGGCCTTGAACTGAGTGCTGATAACAAGCCAGATGTTCCCACGTGCACTTTCCATATTTTCTAAAAAGAATTTTTACATTTTCATTTGTGTGAACAGTTCATTTTAAATGAGTTGTCTCTTCTACACAGATTTCTGCAGATTCTCTGATTTATGTTATTCTGTTCTGTAGATGATGTGATATTCACCCTGTGTGTGTGTGTGTGTGTGTGTGTGTGTGTGTGTGTGTGTGTGTGTGTAAAGAAAGGTAAAGGGTTTAATCTTGTTACCGAAGTCTTTATTAGAACATTATTGGAACACATGATCTAACTTTAGCATTAGCATTGCTGCATAGCATAAAAAAATCTTGAATCATTGTTTTCTTGTTGAGTCATGTGACCACAACTCCCCATGAAGCATTCTATCAGAAGTGGACCTGGTAGGCCAGTAAGTATCCATCGTTGTACATGTAGAGCTGGCGGTTGGTGGGGTTGTAGCTCAGACTGGCCACTCCTTTAGCTACCTTCTCCATCGGCAGAGCTAGCCAGTTGTCCTCTTTGCCTGTGGCTGTGTCGAAGGCGTAGAACACCTCCTCGCGGTACTCGTTAACGTAACGAGTCGCGTACATCACGCCGCACACCATGAAGGCGTTGCTCACCGCCTTCTTGAACAGCCTGGTTTCCCATGTCTGAGTCACGTTGAGGGTCTTGGCATTGCTGTCCCACAGCAGTCGGCTGATCACGAGGTTACCGTGGTTGCCCATGGTGGCGTAGAGAGCCCACAGTCCCGTTTCATCCGCCTCCACGTCCACATCACTGTTGAGCCGGCAGTCGTAGTAACAGTAGGGGAACTTGTTGTTGAAGCCCACCCCGGTGCCTGGAAGGGTGACCCGTTTGAACTCATTGGTCTTCAGGTCGTATCGGCAGATGTCTGCAGAGCGGTAGCAGTTGTAGTACAGAGCCTCGCCATACAGGACGGCACTTGGACCCTCAATGGCGTTGGGGTGGTTGTACGATGAGGCGAAGGTAAAGTCTCTGTGGTTTGTTGAGGCCATGAAGTCTTCGTAGGTCGGGTAAACCCGTACGGTGTTGCCCCAGATGTGACTGTTGGCCAGAGGCTGAACCCAGTATTTATGCCCCTCGCTCTCCATCTGGGCTTCTTTGCCCCATGAACCTGAGATGTAGCTCTTACCATAGGGACTGACCTTAGTCGTGACCGGGCTGCTGATGTTGGTGATCAGGCCCTTAAGACAGTGTCTCTCCTGGCCTGGAAACAGAGAGAGAGATGAGAGGGAGCACCCAAGTGATGATTTCAGAAAATTAAAATAAGAGTAAAAGTGTGAATTATATACTGAAAAAACAAAAAGCTGCATGTTAATACATTTTCTGCACATGCCAAACATCAGACCAGAATCATTCTGTTAGGAATTATGTTGTTATTTCAAACGCAGTTACATGACAGTGCGGAATTGGTAATAAAAAGTAGGGCGCATGCTTTGGGCACTTTCATCCTAATTCCCCTCCACAAGCACTGCAACATCCACAGAGTAAATACAACAGAGAAAGTGAGATCGTTAGGGTGAGTCACTTTTCTTGGCCTATATTTGCCCTTTTTTTCTTTCCTATCACAGATATGACCATCAACCCTGTGAGGACAAAGTCATTCAAATTGCCTAAACTTCCTAACCCCATATTTCGGAGAAGGGCAAAAGGACATATTCTGATTGATTGATTGATTGATTCCTGAGGTTGAGGTTGTCAAAGATGAAAGCCTAGACCTCACAGGTCTAATATAAGTCTTCAAGGTGCTTTGGAGGCATACTGCACAGACAGCATAAAGATGGACGATACTACAGTGATGTCACCCGCTGGTTTGTGAAATCCTGTCCTAAACCCTTGTGATGAGCGCCTCTGCCAGCGTCACCACAGCATACAACATAGATTAAATTTTTTATTCAGTATGACACAAAACAAGTGACAGAGCCCATAAACTCATCAAGTTTACACAGAGAGAAAAAGGCTTTTTGCAACCACAGCTGTCGCCTTCTGGTGGCCTTCAGGTAGAATGCAGGTTTATGGCACTGGCTTCATTTTTCTGACCATGCTTGTTTCTGTCTATGGTAAATGGACTGGTATTTATATAGCAATTCTAACACACAAACACACACACTGAAATCAGGTCAAGTGGAGCATAAGGACTATCAAAGAAAATGAGAATATATGTGATTTAGACACTAACGAATGCAGAGTCCCTCTTTTGTTCACAAGGACTTTGCCATAGTCCTCATATTACCCTTAGGTCCCTGGAGCCCACGTGAGATGTCAGATGAATTGTCCCAGTAAACCATATACACCAACACACACACGCACACACACATGCACCTTTGAAGTCTTTGGGGATTGACTTGCAGGACTCCACATTATTCTTTAGGTAGCGCAGTTTCTCCTTCACCGTCTTCATGTTAATCACGTCTGATGTTTCTAGTCTGTTCACGTGATTACGCAGTTGAACCACCTGCAGCACCACAAAGTGAGAAGGTTCATATATGCAAACAAACACTCATTACATTTCATTTATAAACAGATAAATTTAGATTCTGATTGATACATTGTAGCACTGTCATTTATATTTCAGATGTGTGGTGTTGTACCTCCTTGGACAGCTTCTGTGTCTGAGCATTGTTTAATTGGCTGTGGACAACATCAATGTTCATCTCCAGCTGGCTGAGCTCCTGGCCCAGCAGGCGCAGAGACAGAGCAGAGTACAGGCCCTTGTGGTGCAGGTACTGGTAAGGCTCCAGTCTGGCTAACAGACCGGTGACCTGAGCCTGGATTCGAGGGAGACGCTGGCTGGATTCCTTCAGCTGCAACGACACATACACAGAAACTCCTGTGCCGTGTCCTCGAGAGAATGAACTGAAACAATCCTGTGCATTTAGTTTTTTATATTTGTCAACTTTGTTTTCACAACCTGCCTGACAGCTTTTTAATTTGTTTATTGAGAACAGGGATATTTCTATGACTGCCTTCAAAAAGTGCTGTTTGTGTTTTAATAATCTGTTCTGTACTTGTGAAAAATATACCCCTGAAAAATACCATCCGTAATAATAACAATAAATACAATAAAATAATAAAAACTAAGCTAAAACGTACAAAGGAGTATTAGGGCCACATTGAGAAAAAATAAACAAATTGTGCATTTTAATAATAAAGTCAATTTTTTTTTGCCTGTCATGTCTGGCAGTTTTTGCAATCAGAATGATGGTCTGAATGCACTGTTGTGCCAAACATATTTGCTTTTACAAGAAGAGCTCTATAGGTTTTCTATAGGCTACTCTTGTTAATGTTTGAATTTTTATTTTATTTATTGTTGCCAGATCTGACAGGCAGGAAAGAAGCAAAGAAGAGGGATCGACAGAGAAAAAGAAGAAAGTGAAGAAAAAAAGGGGGACAGGAAAAAATAGAGGGAGACAAAATTTTGAGAAAAAAGTTGAAATATTTTTTCGAGAATAAAGTTGAAATTTTATTTTTAGAAAAAGTCGAAATTTGCAGATTTCATGCCACGTCTGCTATAACCTCCAGAATGTCTTGTATTATGAGTTAGTGAAACTATACTTTAGAACCGATTTTAGTAACAAGGAGATGATGGTGAGGATGGTGAGGAGAGAGATGAGAGGAGAGATGGTGCAGAAAACTGCATTGTATCAGCAGGAAAATCTACACAAACTGGCGATGGTCATTTCAATGATTGCACCTTCATGTGTGTCTTGTGTGTCTTGTGATTGCACGGGGAGCGACGTCACTCGCTCTCTTTTCATTTCTAATGGAACTTGGAGGCGACAATCGCTTTACACAAGTTCCATAGGAAATGAATGGAGAGCGAGTAACGTGGCAGAGGGTGAACTTTCGTGAGTCTAAAATGAAACTTGCTAATATTAGCTGTTAGCTTAGCACCTGCTACTGTGATCCAAATGGAGTCACTCATGCTTCCAAAACATTAACCAAATCTGTGTATGTCCTCTTAGGACATTCTATTCTATTCTATTCTATGTCATGTCTGGCAGGCTATCCATCAGGCTAACAAAACAGAAGAAAACAGTAACATTTATTAATGTTTGTTTCTTACACTTAATAATAATGACCCCGTGGACTCTAGTAAAAATGACAAAGTCCAACAAACGCTGGGCAGTCAAACCTCCTGATTTGGGGTGGAACGGATTCATAATTCCAGGTTGACGTTCGTGTTCTTTCCGTTCCTGCAGTCGGGAATGTGAGTAGTAATGATGAGACTAATGCACACGAATTCTTACCTGTTCCAACAGGTTGTTCAAAGATCCTTCACAGGTCTGAAGCTGCTGGAGCACAGCCTCGTACTTCAGAGCCGGGAACGACCACATGGTGGAGTTCACCTCACACACACACGAGTCATCCTTCTTCAGGCCAATCACACGCTGAGCCTGGCCATCACCCTGCAATCACACACAGTACCGCTGAAGTGCTGTACCACCGCTATTCATAAAGTACTCCAAGTTACAACTTTAGTCTCTATTTGTAAGTGTGGTGTAACTCACTG
The DNA here is from genome assembly GCA_015108635.1 of Andinoacara biseriatus. Lineage (NCBI taxonomy): Eukaryota > Metazoa > Chordata > Actinopteri > Cichliformes > Cichlidae > Andinoacara > Andinoacara biseriatus. The sequence goes on from VUQJ01034381.1 coordinate 9,620, forward strand.
TGGACGTGAGCAGCAGCAGAAGCAGCAGCACCATGTTTGCAGATGGAGAAATGCAGCTGAATGCAGCACCTTTCTGCTTCTCTTTTCTGCAACACGCTCGCTCAGGACGGACACACCCACCAAGCTCTCCTCGGAGCCTTCAAAATATCAACGTGGATGTGAAACTCTGGAAATTCTCTACTCAGGACTTTCCTCACTTCCTTTATGAAAGCGATAATATGTTCTTTCTGCAATAATCTTCTGTTGCCACATCGGTCTGATGATTAAGAAATCATTGGGGTCAGGAGTAGTTTGCAAATGAAAACTGGTTCTCAAACATTTTACCTGGTAAAATAAAAGTTTAAAGATAAAATTTGAGAACCTCAGAACAGTTCTCAGTACTGCAAGAGCTGAAAAATCTCAACAAAAACAAACCAAATCAGGTTTTATAGATTATATTTCTGAATGCAGTCACCTTTAGATTTTTATTTCAACCTTCTGATGTCAAAGTCATCATTGGTGGTGACCCCTGACCCCCATGTTTTGGACTCAGTTGGATGCAGTAAGAATGATTCTCTTGTTTGTCCATTGATTGATAGAGATCACATCTCTCGACTGGCCTGGGAACACTTCAGTGTTTCCTCGGATAAGCTGTAGGAGGTGGCTGGGGAGAGGGAGGTCTGGGTCTCTCTGCTTAAGCTGCTGCACCCACAACCCGGCCTCAGATAAGTGGAAGAGGATGGATGGATGGACGGACGGATGGATCTTCACAGGAGTGGCCAGCTACCAAACTTACTCCAAGAGAACATCGATGATTCATGCAGGAGGTCACAGAAGAACCCAGAACAGCATCTAGAGACCTGCAGGCCTCACTTGGCTCAGTTAAGGTCAGAGTTCATGATTCATCAATCAGAGACTGGGCAAAAATGGCCTCCATGGGAGAGCTCATGGGAAAACCACTGCTGACCAACAAGAACACAAAGGCTCGTCTCACATTTCTCAATAAAACATCTTGATGAACCCGAGACTTAACATTCTGTGGACGGAGGAGACAGAAGCTGAACTTTCTGGAAGGTTTGAGTCCCGTTACATCTGCATACACTAACATTTCATTGTGATGGTCTGGGGCTGCTTTGGTGCTTCAGGACAACTTTTGCTGTAATTGTTGCAGTGATATGAAAGACTCACTGCCAGCTTGATTGCTGACACAGGCGGCACGACCAGTTAGAAGGTTTGGGGGGCAATTCCTTTTTCACAGGGTGGGTAGATTTGAATAACTTAACACATGCAATTTAAAAACGACATTTTGTATTTAACTCTGATTATCTTTGTCTAATATTAAATTTGTTTGATGATCTCAAACGTGTAAGTGTAACAAATATGCAAAAGACAAAATTTGGGAAAGGGGGTAAAACCTTTTTCTCAGCTGAAGTAAACACATCACTGATGTTTGTATAACCTCCTAAAACACACACAGTTCTGTATGATGGAGATAATAATCTCCTAATTTAATCTCCCTAAATTAAATGCTACCAGCACTCTGAATGGGTGTGAAATTTCCTCAGTTCAGTGCTGAGTGGTCACTTTCTGTTCCTAATTCCTTTGAATTGTTGAACATAGAAGGTGTTTGCACATCTCAGAAAATCTGCAGGAAATAAGCATGTGTTGCAATTCCCTCACAGGAATTCCCATCAACAAGAACCACTGACCTCTGCTGCTATCAACCCTCTGAGGTCACCATAGGTGGCGACACTGACCCTAACCCTGTCGCCTCTGTGCTCCACACAGAGCCAAGATGATGTCTTGTGGATGTGCAGGGCTGATCTGCCTGCGTGGAATACCTAAATGGAAATTTTCTAATAGAAGAACCATCCATCGCCGCTTATCCTTTTCAGGGTCACGGGGGGGCTGGATCCTATCCCAGCTGACACAGGGCAAGAGGCAGGGACCTGGACAGGTCACGGGGAGAAGATGCAAACTCCACACAGAGCAAGAGGCCTGTGACAAGATAGAATTGAACCCTTTCAGATGGTATTCTAGCTGTGAGGCAGCAGTGCTAACCACCGCGCCACCGTGCTACCCCTACTAGAAGAACCGTAAAATCTTCCCATCTTCCCTGTCCCAGCTGATGAAAAGCAGGCCCAAACCATGATGCTGCCACCACCATGTTTGACAGTGGGGATGGTGTGTTCAGGGTGATGAGCTGCGTTGCTTTTAAGCCAAACATATCGTTTTGCATTGGGGCCAAACAGTTCAATTTTGGTTTCATCTGACCAGAGCACCTTCTTCCACATGTTCGGTTTGTCCAGGTGGCTTGGGGCAAACTTTAAACAAGACTTTTTATGGATATCTTTGAGAAATGGCTTTCTTCTTGCCACTCTTCCATAAAGGCCAGATTTGTGCAGTACGACTGATTGTTGTCCTATGGACAGAATCTCCCACCTCAGCTGTAGA
>VUQJ01034390.1:0-10435 GCA_015108635.1 Andinoacara biseriatus
TTTATTACTTCTAGGCTGGACTATTGTAGTTCATTATCAGGCTGTCCTAAAAGCTCCCTGAAAAGCCTTCAGCTGATCCAAAATGCTGCAGCTAGAGTCCTGACAGGGACTAGAAAGAGAGAGCAGATTTCTCCCATATTGGCGTCACTTCATTGGCTCCCTGTTAAATCTAGAATAGAATTTAAAGTCCTTCTCCTCACATACAAGGCTTTGAATAATCAGGCCCCATCTTATCTTAAAGACCTCATAGTACCGTATCACCCCAATAGAGCACTTCGCTCTCAGACTGCTGGATTACTTGTGGTTCCTAGGATACTTCAGAGTAGAATGGGAGGCAGAGTCTTCAGCTTTCAGGCCTCTCTTCTGTGGAACCAGCTCCCAGTTTGGGTTCAGGAGACAGACACCCTCTCTATTTTTAAGATTAGGCTTAAAACTTTCCTTTTTGATAGAGCTTATAGTTAGGGCTGGATCAGGTGACCCTTAGTTATGCTGAAATAGGCTGCAGGGGCTTCCTGGAGAGTTTAATCTTATTCACCTCTTTTTACTCTGTTTATACTTCACTCTGCATTTAATCATTAGTTATTATTAGTCTCTGTCTTCTACAGTGTGTCTTCTGTCCTCTCTCTCCCCTCAGCACCAACCGGTCTCAGCAGATGACTGCTCCTCCCTGAGCCTGGTTCTGTTGGAGGTTTCTTCCTGTTAAAATGGAGTTTTTCCTTCCCACTGTCACCAAGTGCTGCTCATAGGGGATCGTTCTGACTGTTGGGTTTCCTCTGTAATTATTGTGGGGTCTTTACCTTCAGTGGCAGTGGCGCAGTGGGTAGGCGCTTGCCTTGCAGCTAGAGGGTTGCCCGTTCAAGCCCCTGTCCCTGCGGTGAGTTGTGTCCTTGGACAACACACTTAAACCCCATTGCCTAATGATAGCGCCAGCAAATGTTTTGGCTCTGAAATTTGACAGATGCATACATATCAAACATAAAAACATAAAAAAGGCATTACAGCATTACAAGACCAACTGGCCAGGTTTGATCTCCGTGCTGTAGTTTGCCCACCCCTGCCTTAGATTATTGTTTGCTAGGACAACCTGACATCCATGAGGTGCATTCAAAGTTTACTCTGAAACACACGCCTAATGTTTTCAACAGGCAACAGTAAACTGTTACTAAGACTCACTGCTATGGCAGTAAATGCAGTGCTATTGCAGATCACACAGTTGCTTTCTGCCTCTTTTCCATTCGTACCTACTCAGTGCAGGTTAAATCGACACGACTCGCCACAGTCTTGTTTTGTTTGCATTGCAATTGAGTACCACCTCGACACAACAATGGATGAGATAGAGGCAAGCTAACAGTAGCTAATGCCAGTTTACTATCGTCATCATCTATAAGTCCCCCCTACAATGTTTTAATGGATGAAGGTTATCATTGTTAAGTAGTAAAATATGTATGCTGTGCACACGTTTCAGATGGCTCCGTTGCAAACTGTTGCTCTGGGCATTCAACCGAGCCTCCCAGCGGTTTGCATCCCTCCGATTTCTTACTGTTGGGTTTTAAAAATGGCGTGGTTGATTCTGGTGAAAGTGTTGCTCTCATAACTCGTCTAGTGTCGCCAATCGGTGGCAAGCTGTTCTTAGACGTCACATTTTCAGATCGCTTGAAACTCTGGCTGAGTGGGTACCTGGTACTAATGGAAATGCCTACAAACTGTGCTGAGTCGAGTCGAGCTGTGCCGAGTAGGTACTTATGGAAACGCAGCAATATTTGTCTGTATTATATGAGAACTACTTTGGTGAACGGTGCATTGCATTTTGTCACCTAATTTTCCACTAACTATGTGGGGATACCAGAAGATGCGGCCATTTGAGTCAAATAAAGTTCAGTCTAATACTGTCTAATATGATGCCCCAGCAAAATTAGGAAGGACTATGGTTGAAGTTCTACATGATATCCTTGCCAAACATTTTACATCATTTACTCTGTTAAACTAAAATTGCACGCACCATCTCCATTGCAGCATTTTATTGCAACAACTTGCATGAACTAGCTACAGCTTTCCCAAAAAATATTTAGACGTTTAATCTGAAGTGTGAAAAGGAATCTCAGAAATCACCTATAGCAAATTTGCTGGTGTCATTATGGATCTTGTACGACGTAGGAACAGCATTTTTTAAAAATAATTATTTATAGAAGAGGTACTATATCAGTCATTGTGGCAGGTGCTGACAAACTGGTTTCTCATTAAGCATTTGTTGTACTTTATTGATATTCCCTGCTGTATGTGATTCCCAGTACTTGTGATCAAATGGAAATATTCAATATTGTTTATTGTAATATGAATGGATCAAGGCTAGCTATGAAGCTTTCACTGGAGGGAAATTATATTGTGTTTCTGTCTGCAAAATTGAGGAAAATAGAATTCTGCCTCAGCTGCTTTTATAGTAAGTCAGTATCTGCGGTCTGCACAACAGATGCCATGCTAGCTCAGTCACCACGCTTTACCTGCTGAGTCCATCCTCAAGTTCCCTGACCACTTGCTCCTACCACTTACTTCCAGTCTGAGGCTCTGCTGTGCCCTACCTCAACCTGGTCAGCAGGACCTAGCTCCCCACAGCGCCCTGTTACTGCATCCCACAACCCTTCATCAGTCTCTTTGATTTCTCTCTATCACTGTCCCTGCCTGCCACCTTAGGGAAAGGTTCAATCACCTATGACCCAATCCATCTTTTAATGATGTTCAGACACTCCGAGGCCCACCTGCGCCCTATAAATGCCTCTTTCTGTAGTTTGCATTCTCTGTTACTCTAAAACTAATTCTGCAGGGTATGCAGTGTGTGCTGGGAGAGCAGATGCACACATGTGTGAAAATCCCCTGCAGCTCTACCCCATATCCCTGCTCTTCTGAGACCTTGACCAGTTTTTGGTTTGTTTATGAGTGCATGTTGGGAGAGTCCGAAGGAGGCGAGCCATGTGCCAGGAAAAACATATGGTACCGTTGGGATATAGACACCTGCTGCTAGACCAGTGAGAGCACTTTCAGAATCATTAGGAATTAGAGGAAGTAAATGACTTCACAAAGAATACAGATTTATTTCTTGGTTGGATCCTTTTAATCCTGCATGTGTAACTTGTTCTTTATGTACCCTAATATCCCTTCAGCGTGTGTTTGGCTGTGCACCTGCTACTTAAAAGCCCAGAAGAAATTTCAACAAGAAACAATGTTCTCATGAAACATACATGCATATTGCATGCATGCAACATACATCTATTGTAACTCTTCAGTAACCAATAATATCTAAACAATCACCCTGTCTGAATGTTAAGCTGATTTCCAACTTTCAACATTCTCATTCACATGAGATTTGGCAACCACCCCTTTTAATCAGCTAACAACAAAGGAGACGACTTCATGTGCTTGTTTAAAACCTGTCTTAGAACTGAAATGAAAATGCTCTTTTGGACTTGCAGTCCAGGAATCACACTGTGGAATCATTCCCCTAAAATATTCAAAAATCCCACGCAGAGCAAAACATTTGAACCCTTCACATGGATTCCAGCGAGGCTCGAAGGTCTTTGCAGGAGTTGAAAAGTTCCTTTAGAGTTTACAGATGTGAGCAGCGACAGTGGCTGATGTCATCAAAGATGCGACTAATTAGCAAATGCTAGTATGCTCAAACAGATGTTTAATGTGGATGCTAGCATGGCTGAAGCCTCTTATTATATTTGCTTGGAATGCTGTGACATAATTTTCCTTCACATGCAGCACGTCAGACAAGAAGCACAAGGTACATTTGACAGCAAGTGTTTTTTTCTGTTGTTTCTCTCTTTCACTTGATTTTCTTTCTCCTGTGTGGGCATCATCAAGCATGTTTCACAAGTGGCTGCAGCAGCTTTGTGTCTACTGACAGTTTAGCTGAGGTTTGCTAATATTTTAGAGAATTCATAAAATATGGGGGACTCCACTATTGAAGCTTTATTAAAGCCAGTTACCAGTTGCCTGCTTAACATTGCAAAGCACAAGGTAGTTAGTGTACTTCTGTTCGGAGATGTGTTGCAGAGATTTGCATCTAGTGTACAGTGCGAGTGTGTGCAGAGGGGAAGCAGGCTGTTGTGAAACAGAAGGGGAGTCAGCATTTCGATTAAACATTCATGAAGGCTCAGGAGGAGCCACTTACTGTCAGGTTCTAATTAAATAAAGGTCAGCCACTCAAGTTTTGTTTATTGAAACAAGTTGTTTGCTAAACTGCTGAACATGAGCCGACTCTTCGGTTATTGTTCTGAATAATAGGTAATGAATCTATGCTGAAGAGTTGGGCAGCATACTGAAATATTTTTGAAAAATAAGCTGTTTTGTTTTGTTAAGTGTTACACGAGGGAATAAATAAATAATAATATAATAGAAGACAAGGGAGGAAGATCTGGCAGTTCATCTGTTTATCCACAATTCTCCTGAATTTACCCATAATTCATAGCGGAAGCCGGTAGTTTACTTCTGCTTGCGCTGTTGTTTACGTTTGCGGGGTTACACACTCGCTGTTAATTTAAGCATTTTTCCACTGCAGTTTCTTTTACCTGGTGTGATGTCATTGCAACGATGTTTTAAAAAGCAGTGAAGACAATTCAGTAACAGTGATTCACCGTCACTGCTCACTGACTGAGTACATGACATGAAATTATGGCCCGAAGTTAGCTACATTAGCTACATTAGCTACATTATCAATGACCTTGTTTTTTCCGAAGTTGTTGATGGCGAGGAATTACGTAATTATAAGAGCACCGAGGAGTATAATTACCTTCAAAGCAATAAAATCGATAAAGTAATGCTGAACAAACAAACAAACCTAATTTCCCTTAAAGCAGCTGTAGAGCCGAGCCAGAGCTAACTGCTAAATGCTAACTGCTACGGGATTACATGTGGAAGCCACACACTGTTAAAGCTCTGTGTGTGCTGTAGTGTCACACTATAAATGAAACAAAAGTCACCCGTTACAGCACAAAGTGAACGATTTTTGTCATTAACTCTGACTTTGGGTGCCCGGAAGTATAAAACCGTGCAGCAGAAGTAGCTAGGAACTAGGAAGCAGGCTTGGGATGTGCTGAAATCCGTGCATGGCTGTGATATTGGGCAGCCAGGGAACCTAAAAGCCATGAGAGAGCACTAAGACGCTTGCTGCCACATGAATGAAGAGACAAAGCAAGTCTAAAAACACTAAAATCACTAAGATCCCTGAGTGTCACTGCCACACCAGCAGACAGAAGGATCTGGTGGAGAACAGGAGGCTGAACCAGCTCTTGTAAACTGGAGGTGAGAAGGCCACACCCCTGCAGAAGGTAAACCCCCACACAGAGAGGAAGAGGAAGCTAGAAAGGGTGGAGGTCGTGGAGGACTGTGGTACTGGCTCAGCGTCAGCTGGAATATGCTCCAAGCTGGTTTCGACCGTGCTGCTTCAAAAGGAAGTCCCTAAACCAGATGATAGCCTCACACTGCCCACCGAATGCAGTCGGTGGTCTCGTCTGCGGTTGTGGTTTATTACTGAGCGTAAGCCTTTGAAACCACAGCTCAACATTTTCACACTTTTTTTGTGCAGATAAATACAGAAGGCACAGATTTTTGTCTAGTTCAATAGCTGCCTGCGTTATCTTCAGGTAGAACTACACTATCTGCTGCAGTATCCGTCCATCTCCTAACAGAAATAAACATTTCCCAGTCTCCTTAGTTGCTGCTGCAATAATATCATATGGGTACTTATGGATAGTTATTTTCACTGACAAAAACTATTAAGAGTGTGGCCAAAGGATGCAGCTCTTAATAATACTGAGCAAAAAATACACTTGGAGATATAAATTATTTTAGGAAGTTCTTTGGTCCTCAGTTCTCTGTCCCTCATTGCTAATAAAAGGACTAATGATGGTAAATATGTTATTGTCGTTAATGAATATATTTCTAGCTGAGACAGAAGTGCTTAAAGTGACCATCTAGTCTCCCCATTGTGAGTGAAGTCCAGGAGCTGATGGACAATTGGCTCTCAGATTAAGTGCACTTCCTAAGTGTATGGAACTGATTCTTGATTAACAATTGTAATCAATCCCAGGCTTTCGAGCCCACTCACAGTAGTAGCCAATCTAGAAGCCTGTGAATATTTTTGAGCACATTCACCGCACGCTGTCTGCTATCACACACCCAGGGCACTTAGCACCAATCACATGAAGGGCCACGAATGTCGAATGGTGACAATCAGCAAAAACGAACCCAGACTGAATCTCTCACCTTTCATGTCCTTGGTTCTCCTTTTAAATTTACAATCAAGTTTCAAGGAATTTTTTGCCCCTTTGTGACAGACAGCAGGGCCTTATGAATATGCTCACTCCGATCCTTAAACTGGCTAATTGTCGTCTAAACTGTGGAGCAATATTCAAACTCAGGCTGACATGTTTCAGCTTACTTAAAATTCAATATCTTTGCATACCTGGCAAAAATTTTTAAGGACACAGTACCAACAACTGACTTTTCTTCTTCAAATCACAGGCAAACATTTAGAGCTCCAAACCCTCTCTTCCCTCAGCCAGTGTGACAGGCGGCGTTATTGGGCTCACGATAAATCAGAAGGCAAACAGCACAGTAAACTAATTATTCCTGGCTTTCAGGGATTGTATGTTCAGAGCTGCAGACGTACCTACAGTCTTTCTGTGTGCTTAAATATTTGCTTGGCGATCGTGTTTGTGTGAATGTGTGGTCACTGATTTGCTGTGCAAACAAGTTACGTGAGCGCGACCAAAACAGCACGTTCCACTTCACTGGCCAGAGGACCAGAGGAAGAAGAAGCGCTAACAAGAGCTAATACCGTACAATACAATAGTTACAGGGCTGAAGTAACTGCTCTTGGCCTGATAGGACGGGTTACATTTAATGGCACTACTGATTAATATGGTGCGAGCTCTATAAGAGCAGGAGCGGAAGCTTCGTTGACGGCTAAAGTTTCCCTTTAGGGAAGCCTGCAGCAGAAATTAAATGTAGGCATGTGCTGACCCCACCATGCACGTACCTGGTATTTTCAAGTCCCGAGCAAACAGTCCTCACAGCAGATTGTACTCAACAGCTTAATTATAATTTGCCTAAAAACCCAGAAATCAACTACGACTCTAATGCGGGAACCCACCTGGCCCTGGGTTTGCTGTGTGTCGATTAGTTTCAGTAATTTAATTAAACACTAATTTATTCAAGAATAAGTGCTCTGACTTAGCTGATGTTTAACCACAATAGCAAGTGAGACCGAGCCTCAAGGGGAGGCACTAATGTCGGGTCTGCCTCATGATGCTTATCGTTTTCTCTGCACATAGTCTCGAAGAAAGCGTTGCACTTATAGCTGCAGTGTGTAATTATTGGGGTAAACTCTATTTAAAATAAACTATCGTAGGTAGGGACTGTTTTTGAAGTGGCCAGCAAACTGTGTGGGTGCAGAAAAAGGAGGAAGAAATATTTAATATTTTGGAATTACTCCTGATTTGCTCTTAAAAGACTCCCTGCAGGAAACGGCTGAAACTGAGAGGAGACCACGTTCAGCTTCAGACCGGCGCTCAGACCACTTTCCTTTTAAACTCTTATGACCCTGTGATTCATTTTCTCACTACACTAAGAACCACATATCAATATCAAAATACCTGATGTTTATTGCAAATGTTATAATTGAATCCAGACAGTGATAGACTATAATACTAATATTGCATGCACACTGGCATGTCCTCTACTTGGGCCATGTGGGAGTCGGTAGTGAGGCTGTAATGAGTAACTGTGGGTCATAATTAAAAATAATACAGCAATAGTTAGCAGCCTATAGTACCATACATTCATAAGCATTATTAGTGTTTTCTTGAATAATAATTATAAGCACGGAGTCAGCACTTTTTAACTGAAAAACATTATTAATCCTTATTGCTTGGATCTCCGTTTAAAGGGATAGTTCAAAAAAAAATGCAGAAAATTACAATTTTCTCAAAAATATAGTTGGTATTCTATACGTCCATGTAGTTACAATGGAGGGTGGTATTGCCTAAGGCACCAAGAGGTCAAAGGTCAAAGAAATCTTAAAAAAATAGTTTCAACAGTGACATTAAAACGTCAACAACACAACTACAATCTCACATAAATAATGTTGTTTAATAAACCTAAAGTTTTTGCACCACATTTCTGCGGCCTGAGGTGAGCAACCTGAAACGGCCCCAGAGGATCAGAACCGGCTTTTTAGGGTCCTGACCCTGTGCACACCCCCCAGGTCCTTCAGGGGAACCTCTGCAATCCTGCCGATTCCCTGCAGACGACTTCTATTCCTCTCATTTAAAATCCCGCACACACAAAAGAAAAAGTTAACTGAGATTCTATAAATCATTCTCATAAATGAACGGTCAACATTAGGATTTCATCTCTGATGTGCTTTCTTGCACTCGGGGTGCTGATACTGATTAACCACCTCAACTAATTGGTTGTTAATGGTTACGGGAGAAATGATGAGAGGATTTACAAAATTTCCAATCGTCTCCTTTGTTTTGCTGACATTACGTCTTCCTTCCTTGATGGTAGACGGTCAGAGTCTGCACGGACGTGATGCTCTGCGACGCTCTGGCCAGCTTCGGCTGCTCGTCCACAAACAAAATGTTTCTGTTCTCTTTTCTTCTCTTTATTTGATGAAACCTTACCAGCTTTTTTCAGTTCTGTCTCCACTCTCTCTCTCTCTTTTCTGTAGGTCTATGTTCAGCCTCCAATAAAGTTTAATTATATTTAATTAAACTGATACTCTGCTGTGAGTGATGTGGCCTCGCTCGTCCACTTTGGTCGTCTATTGTGGTGTTCCAGATAAATTCTAAATTAGTCCGATAAAGTTAGCTTTGCCTTTTTTTTACATATAAAATTGAATGCAAACGTCTCTTTACCATCTCCCACTGTTTAATCTGGTGCGAATTAATCCCGTTGACCGTGTGAACAAATGTGGGGGGAATCTGCAGCGAGGCCTGCTGACTACCACAACAACCGCTACGCATACAAATTATGTTCTGGAAGAAGTCTCTGTCCCACAATCCTTCTCTCCCTTGTCTCCGTCTCTCACTCCACCCTTCCTGCTTTTGGATTCACAGTAACTGTCGCATCACTCTTAACATTGCGCTCACATTTTTCCGAGGCATCACCAAGAGAGAAAGGTGGAAAATCATGTTAATAGTATCTGCGTGGCAGGGACGAAAGGCAACAGGGGTTGGGTGCATTTATTCATTTATTTTATAGCTTATTAAGAATGGGTCTCAAGGACTCGCCAACATTGTGTTAACGGGGATTCTTACACAGGCTCGACCTTGGCAGTAACGAGAGGTGTCCTACCGCACCTTACATAATAGAACATACTGACAAGTTATTCTGTGAGAGGCTCCACTTTAATCTATGTTCTTAATAGCATGTCATACATTACTGATCATTAACAGGACCATGCACGTGCTATTTGATACTTCATTATGCAAAAGTAACCAGAATAAATAAATAAGATTATTTAAAATGCCTTAGAAGCTGCACCTTTGGCCATAATAACAATAATAATATCCTATCCAGTTACATCTGTACCTGTGATAATATATTCATGTATCTATTGTGGTAATGAGTTGTATTATGTTTAGCTAAAATGAATACTGTTTGGCTGATATTTACTCAATATGAACATATAATATGAATAAAATGTTGCTTTTTGCAGGAAGGGAGCTGACCATAGAGTAGCGAGGGTAAGATTATTCTTTCTGCAATCTCCAAACATGTTTGACTGATATTGTGCTTTTGTTTGTTAAACTTTGTAATTAATAAACTGGTGTGTTAATCAGTTTACAAAGTCTCACTCTTCCGCCTCTCTCTATAAACCAACTCGGGAGGGATTCCGAAAGGTAAGGAAAGGTAGACCAACATTTTGGGGGCTCATTCCGGGATAGAGAGGAGCGGAGGTGAGTCGCTGGAATTGGAAAAGCCCCATTGTGGTTGGAATTACATCAGACTGACACAGCGCCGGCCGGTACTGTAAAGAAAAAAAAGGTATGGCAGAAACCTGTTTCTATTCGAATTCTGCCAAATTGGGCGTTGCTAAATTTGCTTTGTCAGTCCAGTTGTAAATCCAGGAAATTAGACAAACAGCGCCACAAAAGTAACATTAAAGTTATTCGGGTGGCATCCCGTAATAAAAGGGCGGCGTCCCTGTGTAATGTCCGGCGGCGACCGAGACAAAGTAATAAAGTAAAAGATTTTGTAACGGGCGGCGACCCGAGTAGTACACGTGCCGTTGCGTGCCACCAGGAAGCGCGATCACAGCCGTAAGGCCGTGATCGTTTCAGGGTGAGGGGCCTTGAGGCTCTAATAGTAGTGTTAAAATAAGTGTAAGCTTAGCGGATGGTGACCGCCAACTGTCGCTGGACGCGGT
>VUQJ01034409.1:0-12977 GCA_015108635.1 Andinoacara biseriatus
GGAAGGCCTGGGTTCGATTCCACCTTGGCCCGGCCTCTCTCTCACTGTGTGGAGTTTGCATGTTCTCCCCGTGTCTGCGTGGGTTTCCTCCGGGTACTCCGGTTTCCTCCCACAGTCCAAAGACATGCACTTACTGGGGTTAGGTTAATTGGCTAATCTAAATTGCCCATAGGTATGAATGAGAGCGTGAATGTGAGTGTGAATGTTGTCTGTGTTTCTGTGTTGGCCCTGCGACAGGCTGGCGACCTGTCCAGGGTGTACCCCGCCCTCGCCCTATGTCAGCTGGGATGGGCTCCAGCCCCCCTGCAACCCTGAAAAGGAAAAGCGGAAGCGAATGGATGGATGTTTGGAATAAAAGAAAAGACACGTTATGGCCAAAAGCATTGGGCTACACCTCCTAATGCATGTGTTTTCACTCTGATTGCCACCGTTGTATCCAACGTCTGCCATTACAAACATTTGTGAAAGAATGGGTCACACTAAAGAGCGTACTGTAATAGGGTGTTACCACTGTAACAAGTCAGTTTGTGAACTTTCTTTGCTCTTAGATATTCTATGATTAACTGTAAGTGGGATTATATCAAAATGTAAGTGTTTAGGAACCAAAGCAACTCAGCCATGAAGTGGCAGACCAAGAGCGGGCTCACTGACTGCTGAAGTGTATAGTGTCAGAGCTTTTTTGCGAGTCTGTGTATATACTGTGACCCCCTCATTTGCCAAAATTTGTGACTTTTCTAACAACTGATATATATTTTTTTCCTAGTTTGAATTGTTTCAGTTCTGGTCCATCCATCCATTTTCTTATCTGTTTATCCAAACTGGGGTTGTTGGGGAGTTGGAGCTTATCCCAGCTGTCAGGTGCAAACTGAATGGCTCCATCATACAGAGAGACAGACAACTGCAAATTCTCACATCACAGTCAACCTAGAATCACCAGGTAACATAACTAGAGCATCTTATTGTTCACTGATTTGTCACCCCACTATTGATGTATGGTACATACCAGAAGCTTCTATATCATCCCAGAGCTCCTCTGGGAGTTCATTACTAAGGCTGCTGACAGCATTTCTTTCTTATTAACCAGATGAAGATATGGTCACTTTATCTCACTCAGATATGATCTTGGGGAGAGAAGTGTACTCCATTTACAGAGATCTGCGGCTGAACCTGTCAGCATCCTTTATATTAGAGTTTTAAAGATGAAAACCAAACCTAGAGCATTCAAACTGGAGCTCTATTATCTGAGTTGACACAGATCAATTGGCTGTCCCATATAAACAGAGATGAGCTCATTTATCAAAGGTCAAAGATGGACAAATGAACTCCCAGAGCACTGAGAGGAACAGCAGATGATGGCGTGGGGTTGCAAGAAGTGCAAAACCGGGGAATGCTGTGAAGGAGAAGATGGTGAGTAATTTGAGGGCTTAGAGAAGGAGAAAAGAAGGGCTGCATTTCATTATCAGTAAAAAGCAAGCTGATATGCATCGCTGATTGGCTAATTGCCGGCTGATGAACAGAGGAAGAAAGAAAGAAAAGGCTGGCTGCACGAGATCAGGAGAAAGGTAACAAAAGAATATAAAAAAGACCTACAAGGAGCAATAATCGGTGTTGCAATGGAGCCGGCAGCAAGCTTAGCATTTTATAAAGGGGGATGAAAAATACCAAAGAAATTAAAAAGGGACCATGAACAAGAGGAAACAGCTGAGGACAAAAGACAGCGGGGTTTTGCAGCTCAGCGGGAGGCTATTTTATTGGATTAGTTTGCTCCTCATAGCTAAACACCAGCAGAACATGGCTGATTTTCATTTGTTTTCACTGGTATTCACTGGCAGATTTCACATTTTAAATTTAAAGTGAAAATTCTAACATTTTGACTGGAGATGCTTCATTTACAATGCAACATGAACTGCTTGGTGTTCTTCAGCTAAATCAGCACATTCACATTTAGCAAAATGTCCTAAAGGAATTAATCAAGCCCATCCACGCTGAGTGTCCCCCAGGTGGGGATACATCCAGGTGCAAACATGCATGCACATCTGCTGATGAAGGAGCTTGCAGTGCAGCTTGTAGAGCTGACAGGACAAATCAATGGCCTCTTGTTCTGCAGCTACTACCCAACAAAAAGGTGAATAATGTATTATGTGCCTAAGAAAATAGAACCATCTGGTAATAGACTAATTGGGATATTTATAGGATAAAGAAATAAACCAGGCAGTGGGATTGATGTGGAAGGACGGGAACGTCATACAGGTACTGATTAGTTTAAGTAATGTTTTGTAAGCATTTCTGGTTAATACCTATTGAATTAGAGGTACTCACGTGCTTTATTGAAGCAGAAGGATGTGGGGCAGGACCCTATATCAGCTGTCAGTGCTTAAATATATATTATTTCACAAATATCTTTGTTGATGCTATAGCAAACAAGCAAATGCCATAAAGACAGTTATAAACTAATTGACAAAGTTGTAACTGACCCAGGCGTGCTTGCGCTTTGCTTTTGTAGTGTGATTTAAAGCTAATTCAAGGCCATCTTATGAGTTTTTCCATTTTAAATAAGCATTTCCGCATCATGTGTATGGACACAAGTCAGAGCATAAATCTACTGACAAAGCCACACAGAGAAAATTTCTGCTATTTATGTTCCGAATTAAAGATTGTAGTTAATTTTTAAGTCAACCGCTAATTTTACTTTTTCAATTAGGCCCCATGTTCTCCCAGACAGATGTCAGGGTCCTTTAACACCGTTCGGTGCGACAGACAGCCCGTGTAATGAAGCTTGAAGTGCAGGAATTCATCAGGAGTCATAATTTGTTCTGCTTATTAATCGCTTCCTGCCATTTGTTTGGGGATGGCTTTACAGGTGGAATAAATGAAATTCAGATCAAATGGACTGCTCATAAAAAAATAAACATTTGCATGTTTTTCCTCTGCACATCAGCCAAAACTCCTCCCATCATTCACTCTTCCTTTGCAAAAGAAAAACAAATCTAACCACAGCCACAAGGAAGGGAATTTGACTTCCACATTTGTTGATGAAGGAATATCTGAAAGAAAAGCTTGATAACATGATATTGGGCCTGACCAACAAGTATGTAGTCTTATCTGAATGCTGGGTTTTCAAGATATGCTAAGACTTATTCCAGATAGCCAGCCTATGGCAAGGATATTTTTTAGCATTGAAAATGACAAATAGATTTTATATCCAAGGCTCTATTATTCCTTTTAATTCAAATTGCTCCACTTTGGATATCAGGAATTAAGGAGGATGTTGATTAGTTCAAAATTAGAACCTATGGCCTCAAAGATCATCTGAAATTTATCTCCCTTAACTTAAAAACTTTATAACAACTGCCAACCTGTGATTGTGTGATTATAAAAAAAAAACTACTGGAAATACACACATAAATCACACAAACATCAGTCCTTTTTTTCAGTATTTTATATATTCAGGGAATAAAAATCTGCCTCTACAGTGATGTGTGTGAAAGTCAAGGTAAGGATGAATCTGAATATATAAATATCAAACTAATAGTCCTGCAGAGACAGGGCCCGGGTTGTGGACAGACAAATTAGATGATAACACTGGAGCTGACAGCAGCAGCCTCGGGCCTCCTTCCCTCTCTTAGGACCCGGATGTCGAGAGATTAAAAGTTCATTCCAACTAAAAGAGAGATATGCTTCTCTACGATAAGCAAGCATTGACTGAAAGCAGGGACAGAGATGGCAGCAGAAGGACCAACGGACCAATGAGACCATCTGTTAACCTCTGAGTTCAAAACAAAGTGACAGCCAGAATCACCGCTGCTGAAGTGTTCTTAAGTCGAGCCATTTGCTCTGCACTTCTTTCAGTTTGCAGTCACAGTTTGCACAAAGATGGACATTTCACTCCCAGAGGTAACAGCACAAGAAGTCACTATTGGTCATTGTATAAAATCCATAAGCTTACTTTTTCCACTTCAAACTGGTAATTACATACAGAAAGTATGGCACCATTATTGGTCTGTCTATATAAGAGGTTGTCTTTGACATTGTAAAATCTAGAAGATAAACAAGAGGCAGAAAATAAAACACACAAATAAGTGAGAGGTTCAATAATCATTACACACTGGCTGACAACATGCAACTTTCCAACATAATGGAAACCCAATTTAGCTTCAGGAATGTCTTCAAAACAAATGTCTTAAATCTCTATTTGATATTCTATTTTCCCAAAATGATGTTATTGATGTCCTATTACTATTTATTATTTGCCTCTTTTGAAGGATGCATCAGTGCAAAAAACTTGCCAAAAGTAGAAAATAGCAATAAGAGTTCCTCAGCAGGGAGAGGATGACCGACAGGGATTCTGTCTCTTGATTAATATACATGCATCTTTGCCGGTCTGAACCATCCTTTAAGCTCATAAAGTCTGATTAACACAGAGCCGGATGAAATACAGTGGGAGTTTAACAGTTAATAAAGAGGACCGCTGAGCCCATCCTCGCCGTTAGAGCGCTGCTGCTCCAATAAGCCTCTGCCATGTTAGTTTTTTCCTCTCCTCAGCCACAGAATGGCAGCCATATCTAATTGGCCCATCTAATGTTCTCCTCCGATAGCGTGCGCATGTGTGTGTACACACGTTTGCGTGTAAGTGTGTGCGCACATGCACCACAGAAACCATCTGTTCACAGAGAGCGAGCATGACTCACAGACTAGATCTGAGCCATGGCATCTGGGGTATGGCATTCACTCTCCTCTCTATGCAGATCTCTGCATGCCTTACTTTCCACTCTCTTTTTCCCCTGTCTTCCTTCCTCTCTTCCCTTAGCTCATTTTGAGCCATTGAATTTGCTTTCATCGCTGCATCTCCCTTCAGCTCTTCTTCTCCCCTCAGTTGTCTGCTCACTCCTGCCCGCCCTTCATTTGATTTCTTCCAATATTTTATTATCACAACACAAGACAAATAGAGGTGATAATTCTCAGTTTGTTTGGGCGATCGAGTTTCCATCATGGAGACAGTGTGGCTCAAAGGCACAGGCTTAATCAACTTTCTTCTGCTAGAATCTTCTCTCAGCTATGAAACAGAGTCTGTCAATCACAGAGGAATTAACAACACACACCCGTCTTACATGAACGGATGCTCTCTGTTCAGTGCAAACACACACACATATCCATGAAACACCTTGGGAGATGTCAGCCACTGAGCTAAAGCATGGATTGAATTAATGGCAAATCAGTGCCATTTAGAGTAACCTATGGCTCCCTAGATAAGAGACCAACCCATATATACAATATATAAACTGTCTATAAGAATTAATTAAGGCCAAAGCAGTTTGGTTCCATGTGAACTTGATTAGCTTAATGTGGGGTTGTTGTGTATGCACAGAATGCCCGAATTCCAATTACCTCTAATGGTGTCCAGCCATTCAAATAATAACATTAATAAATACTGCTTGGACCATCCCTCTGTTTCTTAAAGATACATTGCACACACACACACACACACACACACACACACACACACACACACACACACACACACACACACACACACACACACAAAACACAACGGTGGGAAGTATAAGCTCCAGGGACTTTGCTCTAACCCACTTTACTAGAGCCCTGCAATTTTTCCCTCAATGCTTCCCTCCTTAATGATTTCTTCTATCAGTATCATCCAGAGTGCTAATGGAGTCTGTTTTGCTTGTTGATCAATGGGGAAAAGTAGCAACTGAGATTTTTCTCTCTGCACAAGTAGGTACTAGGTTGCTGGAGCTCCCCTGACATCCTTGATGGAAGGATGTGAGAATGCATCCGTGAGTCTTTCTGTTCTTTGATCAAAGTTGGAGCGTGGTGAGAGGAGGCAAAGATCCCCACGCAGAAGAAGAAAATCAGGTATCACCTCACTCTACAAATGGATTTGTGAACATGGACCAGGGTGTCATAGAGTGCTGTGGGCTATGTAATGATTTCTAAATGCAGTTTTTTCTTTGTTTGTGTGTTTTGAGGGGGTAAAGCATCCATCCATTAGTGTTTTAAAAAAAACTGAGTGCACAAGTGTGAATTTATTTTGGATTTTCTCTAATTCATACAGGGTCAAATATATTTCAAATATGATCATACACTCAATTTAATATTTTAATAAATGGTGCTGAAGGTTCTACAATATCTTTTAACTCAACAAGGCCTATTAACTACAACTAGGTTGACCAGTACAAGTCGGGGGAACTCAAGATCCAAGATCCAAGAATGGGAAATATAGATTTACACACGTTGGGAAACTCTCTTGGAGCCATTTCTAGACCTGAATTGTCACCCTCAGATGACAGCAAATTGGTTAGGACGTTTAGGAAGCACCCAGGCTCGAGCCTGCCATGAATTGGAAACTGCTGGCACACCAGCGTCACTGTCCACAGTGAAGCCAGTTTTAAAGTTGCCATGGACTCAGAGGATTCCGACCAAGAAAAAAGCCCCTGCTCCAAAATCAGTCCGATTGAAAATTTGTGGACTATGCCTAAAAGGTGGGTCTGTGTCAGAAAAACAGCTAATTTAAACTCTACCAATTCTGCCAAGAAGAGTGGTCAAATATGCAGCCAACTTGTTGATGGATTCCAAATGCATTTGTTTGAGGTGCATCTTACTTAAGAGATATTTTCCATATTGTTGTGGGTCTATATGTATATATTTGAGCCTATGTATATATGTAAATTTGACCCTGTGTGGATTAGAGACAATCCTAAATAACTCTAATTCTTGATTTTTAAAGGGTGTTATATAATCGTTCCACTCTGGAAAAAGAACAGTTCAATGAAAGAATTAAAAACTACAAATTACCGTGACATTCATATCCATGATGAGTGTATGTAAATTTCTGACCACAACTGTATTTTGGGCTTTTTGATACACTGCTGTGATTGCAGGTAAATGTATGACAACTCAACCCTGATCCAACAAAGACAAGAGCTAGTGTGACTTTCAAAGGTTCCCCCACAAATTTTCTAAAGAAAGTTAAGACGAAAAGACATCAGACAACTTTGTGTTTAAGGCTCATCAAGTGCTCGCACAGCAGGAGAGCCGAAGAAGGATCTACAGCGAAGCCCGGTTTAGTCTGGAGGGTTCAAAAAGGGCCAAGAGTTCAAATAGCTCACTGATAAAGGTCACAAGCACCACACAGAGTCGAAAGTAGAAAGTAAATGTTCCTGCTCTCCCCTTCTTTCTCCCCCACTGTCTGACATATACATACACACCAACAGACACAGACATAAAAATGAACATCAAAGGACCCTAATCTTCATCCTCTCACGTCTGTCATCCTCTATTCCATTTTCGTTTCACTGTGCTCTGTGGCCGTTCAGCTGCAGGTAGAGGAATATTCTGCTGCAGGCACTAATTTTAAAACCTCCTATTCCTCTCTGTTGTTCAGGCAGGTGCTGCTGCAATTTGTGAGTATATGAGCTGTGTAAAGGTTTCAAACTGCCTATGGAGTTTTGATTGATAGGTGACTGACAGTACAGAGAGCTGTTGAAATAGACAATGTGCTAACAGGAAAGAGATAATGTCACATTGTGTATGTTCATCTCTATAATTTAATAGATTTAGTATATCATTACAGTAGCGCGTGCTGGTGTGATGCATGTTGGTACAGCAGAGACTTCTTGAATCTCATTTCACTGTACAAATGAAGCCATTAGATGGAGCAAAAGAAGAAAGGAAGGCTGGATGGAAGGAAGGGCATTTAGTATTGATCGTTGAATTTCCCTCTATAGTAAAATGAGAAAAATCTACAGCTGTGGTCAGAAGTTTGCATCCACTCATCATGGGCACGAATGAAACGGTAATTTTTAAAACTTTTAATGATTTCTTTGAACAGCATACATCTTTAATGACTAAAGAAAAATAAGAAATGGGTCCACAAGTTTGAATGTATTTAGGATTTTCGCTGTTCCACACAAGGTCAAAATTATACATACAGGAACAAAGAAGGAGCAGCATGGTGGTGCAGCGGTTAGCTCTGTTGCCGCACAGCAAGAAGGTCCGGGTTTGAATCCACCTTGGCCAGGTTCGCATGGTCTCCTCATGTCAAGAAGTTAATAGGTTTTGCTCGTCAATTTAAAACACATTGTAGAAGCTTAAGCATCACTTATTAAAAGATTTAAGTGAGTATATATATATTTGAACCTTTATGTATTATTTTGGCCCTGTGTGGATCAAAGAAAATCCAAAATAAATTCCAACTTGTGCGCCCAACTCCTATTTTTTAAAGTCATCAAAGATGAATGCTGTTCAATTATTCCACCTTGGAAAAAGAAGACTTCAAAGAAATCATTAAAAGCCCAAAATTACATGGCATTCATGCCCATAACCAGTTTATGTAAACTTCTGACCACTGCAATTACAGGGCTCTATGGAGCTGGTGATACGTAATAAGCCGAGTGTCCCAGAAGTGTTTCAGTAAATTATTGTTATGGTGTACATTTTACATCTTCATTTCACGTTCAGGGTGTATTGTACCTGACAGGCTTCAGAACCCCATCGACCCTGAGTTAAATGATTCACTTTGACACTAGAGGGAAATATCAGTGTAAGAAACTGGTGAAGTTTGAGGAAAATTCAAATGGGCCCAAATTGAAGTGTGTTGCAACTTCACATCACCATTCATTATAAATTTTAATACATGGGGGGAAAAATGAATAGATGAAAAAAAGATTAAGAACACAACAACAACGAGGAGCATGGGCATGTTGCTAGTGGTGCAAAAGAAGGATACAACTAATCATTACTTGAAACCCCTGAGATGTTCAGTCTGATATCATAATAGACAGAAAGACTATTATAAAAATTCACATTCTTTAAATGACTGCTCATCTCAGCTCCACACGCATACACATGCCCCCACACTTGGTCAGTTATGGCACTACTTCCTGATTAAGGCCTTTCTTCCATAATGTTTTTCCTCAAACACTCAAACACACACACACACACACACACACAAACACACAAAATTTAAATGATAAAAAGAACCTTTCTACCTGAAGCAGGTTGGCTTTTTGAAAATAAAACCTCCTTAGTTATACAGCTTTGTTTTAAAAAAATGATAAACACATTCTGCTCTGGAAACCCACGAGGGATTCCTCTTTTCCCTGTTGCACAGCAGAGAGCTGCTCCCCCAGTACTGCACAGTTTGCATTCATTTTTAACCAATGGCAGTGAGAAGAGAAGGATAAAAAAAAAAGTATGAGTACAGGGGGAATAATGAGGGAAAGGATTGATGACATAACAGGGGGCCTGACGTGGGTGAGAGCGGAGGTGCTTACGTCAACTGTAACTGGGAGAGGAAGAGCAAGCGTTCCCTATGTAGGTCACATTAAAAACACATGCAGCCATCACAAAATTCAGCCAGTTATCCAACCAGTCTGCCAAGCAGCACTGGGATCACAACTGTAAAGTCTTCCAGGCCCCGGCTACTGTGAAAATGAAAACTATTCACACATGTGTTCTGTTATCTCTGCTAATGCTGACTGAATCTGCAGCACAGACCTAGTTACACAAACCTATTGATGATTAAACACAAATGCAAATTGACTGAGCTGAACTTATCACAGCACCCAGTCATCAACAGTCACACAATGCACTGCCAATGGCTATTATCAGATTTATTTTTTGGGGGTTTCCTTGTGTGTTATAGAAGATGTGCTTGTTGAAGCTGTGTCTCCGCAGATGGTAATTACATTGATATTGTGTATGAAAATTCAGAGTGAAGGATAAATTGTAGGAGGGGTGGAACTCAAAGAGAAAGCAAACTGTAACATAATGCATGTGGGTGGGGGCTGTTTATGCAAACTATATTCATGAGGGAAAACAGTGGAAGGCAACAAAAGCACTATGGTGCTTATAACAGTGCACAGTGAACAGACAGACACTTAAACATTGTGAATGTGACATCATCGAAAAGAAGGAGCAAAGACTAAATGTGTGGACAGGCCTCTATCTCACTCATGGTAATCTTGGTGTCAACAGATTTGAGCTGACTCACGGTGAGCTGTTCTGCAGGGGTCGCTCTGTGTGCTGTCAGCAGAATGGGCTGAGGAGACAGAAGATACGCTGGAGCTCCGGACGAAGCCAAAGGCCGCCAGGCGGCCCGCAGGGAGGCGGCTGGTGCTAAAGCCCGGGGGGCGAAGACCCGACTGGCTTGCTTTGGGAAGCAGAGACCTGGAGGCCGCAGCCTGGGGCTGGGCTGCTGCTGCTGTAGCAGGAGGAGGGGCAGGAGCCTGATGGGTGGCAGTCTGGTCATCTGAGAGTGAAGCACAAAACATGTTAAGTGATGTGTAACACTGAGATGCTGAAAGTTGATTAAGAGGTATGCACGTAATCACATCTGAACTGAGAAAAACCTCATTCACTGGTAATTAATTGCATTTATGCTCTTTATGTTTGAGCTGCAACAAGTGCGTCCTGGCATGTAGGAAGTTAGATGTGTGTAGGTGTGGGTGTTAGTATTTATCCACTAAACTCATTAAGAAAAATATATGCAAAATGTTCCGCAGTTGTGAACCTTTCCCCCTGTGAGCCATTCATTATCCTGTGTTCACTAAGCTCTCAATAGGCACCAGGAAGTTCTTCATGTTATAACTCCGACTGCTACACCATGTAAATATAATGTGTATACACACAACAACCTGTGAACAGCTGTGTTTGGCTCTGGTGGAGTTTACATACTGGGCTACTGGCCAGCAGTTTCTCAAATGCCAGCACTATTATGATGTTCAATGTGACACTCCCAGGACTTTGGTGATATATCTGTCTAATCCATAAACTGCCTGGTTTATTATCAGTAAGCCTTCAAAGTTACCTGAAGCACTAAAAGCAGTGGTTTCCCGACTTTAAACTTTAAATAAAGCCTGAAATGAAAGGTAAATAAAAAAAGAGAAAATGTCATTTTTGAGGGAGAAAAAAAAAAGATGAGAATCAAAGAGAGAAACTGAGGCTAAAAAGGTAATCACAGCTCCACAGAGGAAGCTATTGTCACGGAGCTATTGTGAGAAATCCTCCATTTGCTGTAATCTATGGTTTCCAATAGCAATACAGATGAAATGTGAAGGCATGAACCACACAGGCTACCCAAACATACACACAATGGGCAGTGGGCAAATCCCCAGGCCATGGATAAAAGCTCCATCTTGGCTACACTAGCCTGCAGAACAAGGTCTAGATCCTGGGTGGAAGAAGAGCTTTAGCTGCTGCTGGCTACAGAGATAAGGTAGGCAGCCCTCATTTCCTCTGCATTTGGCACAGCTGCATGTGCCAGTGCATGCTGCAGGGGTAACCACCACATCAGGACAAGAGAGAGAGAGAAAAAGAAATTTTGCGAGGGAGAACAACAACTCTGTTGGAAGGGAGAGGAAAAACTGGGAGAAAAATAGAAAAAGTCTCCAGTCTGACTCCCCTCCAGCATCATCAGTGCTGCTGTTCACACTTGTCACGTCTTCCCTCAATCCTCAGCATCTGCCCGTGTGCCATGCGGTCTGTTTATTAGATTGGAGCGTGCTCCTCTAGAGTGAGAATGTCAGGATCATTCAAGATAAATGGTCTCATTTTTATTCTATCGTCCCAGCCCCCACTGCTCCCTGCTCGTCCCCCTCTGAGAGACAAGGGAGGGAAGTGAGCTTGGCAATCATCAGCGATACCCTAAATACCACTGGCTACTACTGAATGCAGCAACCTGTCTTTGTGCCACAGTGCTCATGCTTCTCTGCAATAAAATGACCCTCAAAAAAAGCTTATTTTGAATGCTTTTTTGAAGGCCGAGTGTTTTCCCGAGCTTCAACATGCTAAAGATTTGAATAAAATCCTACCCTAAAGAACACATTCATCCACAACTGAGACATGAAAACCTGTACTGATTACCTCCAAAAAGTCTTAAATTCCATGTCACTAAATGTAACACTTGAAGCATAGGTTTCGATTTCAATTCAATTACAGTAAACTCTATTTATACAGTGCCAAATCGCAACAAACAGTCACCTCAAGGTGCTTTATATTGTAATGTAAAGACTAAATTTAATGCTTCACTGCTATTAGAGAAGAGTTTCAGCATGCAGAAGCTTTGGCTGCTATAGCCTCAGTATAAAAACGATACAGGAATTTAGACGGCACAAAAACAGATGTTGATACACACACTGCTAAGCAAGTCTCCATAAATGTGCATGATTTCAGCATTTCAGGTGGTGTTTATCCACGCAGCATGCAAAGGGCATGGAGGATTCCAGCAGGAAGATAGTGACATCACTTAAGTGTTAATTGCTTTGTACTTCAAAGGCTTTGGCTCCCAGAGGGCCGAGCAGCACTAGTCGCTCTGCATATGTATTAATAAGGATGATGATAAGAAAGCCTGACACATCATAAAACTACACTGATCAGTTCTGCATGTGCAGTTTTGGACTGTTTGTGCGTCTATGTATGAATGTACATATGCATATGTACAATATCTCTCTGGATGTTATCAGTTTGTGTGTGTGTGTGTGTGTGTGTGTGTGTGTGTGTGTGTGTGTGTGTGTGGCCACTCTCAGCTGCAGAGCAAATCGAACTTGCATGGGAGTGATAGATGGCATAGCCTGCCAGCAGTGTGCAGGATGATAAGAAAATTTTTAGATTCCAACATCTCATCGACGGTTGAGCTGTGACTTAAATCTGGGTTCGGCAGCCAGAGATGCTATCTGAACCATCTGAATTGGAAATTTTCTGTGTGCAAAGAGAAAATGTGAGCAAGCAATTATTTATTTATTTTATTTTGTAGACGGCAGCCTTCTGGTGAGGAACGACTCCCCTCAGAGTATCTCTTAAAGCCTCCCAATCAGATCAGGCGAACTTAATGTCAGAGAATGCATTTTAATGAGGTGCCTTCATGTCGGGCCAAGATGGGTGGGGTGGGGGGGGGGGCCCAAAAACTGCTTGTTGCAGCAGAGGAGAAGAAAGACAATGCAGCATAAATTTTGGGTTGC
>VUQJ01034412.1:0-19086 GCA_015108635.1 Andinoacara biseriatus
ATTTTATATATATAGCGCCAATTCACAAACAGTTGCCTCAAGGCGCTTTGTATTGTAAGGTAAAGACCCAACAATACTGCAGAGAAAACCCAACAGTCAAAATGACCCCCTATGAGCTAGCACTTGGCGACGGTGGGAAGGAAAAACTCCCTTTTAACAGGAAGAAACCTCCAGCAGAACCAGGCTCAGGGAGGGGCAGTCATCTGCAGCGGGGGCTATCAGTTGGGGCTATCAAGATATTTAATTTAAAGATATTTAATTGCATAACATCCAGTTAAATATAGTTAGCATGTAAACACATGCATGTCCACACTCACATGTAGTTTTTGCTCACAATGACGTTGACTTTTAAACAAAGAATTAATCATTTGATCCTGCACTCTGTGCCTTCCAGATATTGTGTTCATGAGACTGGGATATATGGATATCCGCACCTCTACCAGCAGGAAGGCGCAAAGAAGTGTTCATTGTAAACAAGACTTTTGTTTAGTAGAACAGTATATTTAGATGCACATTTTCAAAAATGAACAACAAAGCTGTATTAGAACATTTCTGAAACTGAATCTGTTATACTAATACAACATCACACTATTACCACACTAGAATACTAAACAACAGTCAAGCACTGTCGTTTCTTCAATGGGAAATTATTTAGTAAATTGCATAAAAAATTATAAACAATAAAAAACATTAACATGTCATGTTCAGCCATGTTCTGTTAGCTCATTAGATAGGTAGCAGGCATATATTTAGCAAAGGAGTTACCTATAATATATGGGGAAAGACTCCAGCTTTTAGCATTTCTTTATACCAGTCCTTGTCAAATAAAAACCGGTGAATACCCACCTCTGGCCAATTCATGCTTGCAAAATGCAATGCTTAATTAAAAAACAAAACAAAAACAGATTAACATACTGTCCATGAAAAATGACTGAATAATCCTTAATATAAAAACAGTCAACTGTACCATAATTTTTACAGATGCTTTTAACAGTGTTGGTGCCAGCTTTGCAGACAGTAGACTCAGCTTCCCATTGGTCATGGCAAAAGACGGGTACATTTCTGCAATTCATCTGTAAAATTACATTTATGTTTCAGCAATTTTTTTTTAGACCACAGCTCGAAGCTGTTACGTTGTGCAAGATAGGCACCTCGGAATAATACTAGTGCAGCGCATCCCACTAAAATTGGTTTGTCAAAAAGCAAAACCCAGACACTTCAAGGGATTTGTAAAATTCCCTCTGACATATTTTAGCGGACCCAAAAAGAGGACATGTCTGGGTAAAAGAAGTCATATGGTCACCCTACCTACAGAAACCTATTGATATTTATTTATATGTTTTTTTTCCACAGAAAACCTTTGCTAGCAACAGCTGAAAACTTCACCATCTACATCAAGAATTTTATCCAGTTTCCTAAATTCTTTTTTTCAAAGTAAGTCCTCTTCAACATTTACAATAACATATTCAAGCACTTTAAAAACAAAAAAAACAAAAAACAAAGCTCTATTTAACTGAAACTTGCTGTCGACAGTAAGCAGTTCACATCCATAAAAATGTGTATTTTTCGAGGTCCAACATCCTTGAAACAACTGATATATCCTACTTGAAGAGATGCAGATATGATGAGAAGCATTACCCCTACTGTCCCATCTTTCGCCTGGGAGACATTACAAGAAGAGCTGGATACAACTTCCAAGACATGGCCACACTTGTTAGTATTAAACTGTATTTTGTCCAGATTTAGTTAATGTTATATAACTTTAAACCTTAAATATTACTGCCAAACACACATTGAGCTTTTTACCCAATCCAGTTTTATGATCCCTGACTTTATGTCTTAAAGGATTCTTCTTTGCTCTGGCTTTGCTCTTGTTTTAGCCGTGCAATTTAGAGATAGCAGAAATGCCTACTGAACTGTTACTCGTGCTTCAAAATAATGAACAGATGCTTATCTGTGTTGGAAATACACTCACAACTATTTCATTAGGTAGACCAGTTCAACAGGCAGCTTACTTTATGGACCATGCTCTGTATCGAGTAAGTGCCTGTTCACTTACATAATATTTTATTATGTCAGAGGCCGGAGAAGAATGGTTTTGCGCTGATAGGAAGCAACAGTGACTCAAATAACCACTTGATACAGCCAAGGTATGCAGAAGAGCATCTCTGAAGGCATAACACATCTAACCATGAAACCGATGGGCTGTAGCAGCAGAAGACCAAATAGGTATCACAAGAGCACCAAAGCTGAACAATTGTATATTTGATGAGTCTCATGTTGTGCTGTGACATTTGGATGGTAAGATCAGAATTTGGTGTAATGTAGTTCAATTTTATTTATCATAACAAAAGTCATCTCAAGATGCTTTATATTGTAGGGTAAAGACCCAAAATTAATAGAGAGAAATCCCCAGCAATCAGGCAACCCCCTATGAGCAAGCTTTTGGTGACAATGGGAAAGGAAAAGGAAGAAATCTCCAGCAGAACCAGGCTCAGGGAGGGGCAGCCATCTGCCGTGACCAGTTGGGGGTGAAGGGAGGGAGACAGGATAAAATGATGCAGTGGAACAGGGCCAGAAATTAATAATAAATAACGCGGAAGTAACGCGTTACTCTAATCTGACTAATTTTTTTTTTCGGTAATGAGTAATCTAACGTGTTACTATTTGCAGTCCAGTAATCAGATTAAAGGTACTTATCCAAGTCATTGTGCGCTACTATTTTTGTCATTTTCCTCAGTACAAAGATATATTCTTGCTTTCTTCTTACATATCGGGGAGTAAAGTCTGGCCGATCCGACAGTTCAGTCCCGTTTTGAGCATAAGGACAATAACAGCACAGCGACACAAACGTAAACAATAGACAGAGGAGAGACACATTTTTTCCAGCTCGAAATACAGGCACTATTGTGAGATTGTGTCAGCTAAAGATGACAATATCAAGGTTAGTTGTGCACTATGTGCTGGTGACAAAGTGCTAACTAGCTTCAAAAGCACTACGTCAAATATGAAGAAACATTTGGAGTGACGGCGCAGTCAAACTTACAGCGAGTCTCACCAGGTGGAGCGAAGCAGAACTGCAACTAATGCAAGAGCATAGCTGTCAAGTTTTGTATTTAAAAATACGGGAAATTTTCCACCGCTGAAAATAGAAGTTGCTAAATGACATCATCACCTAATTTGTATAATTGGTCATTTGCATGTAGTTGAATTCGAGGCTGTAGAGAGGAAAAACATCTTTGGAGAGACAAATGGTCTAAAAAACATACCATAAATATTTTTAGAGCTACAAATGAACTTTATGAAATAAGTTAATGACTTTAATGTATTGCCCAGACCCACATTACATAGATCAATTTTGCCCCGTATTGTTTGATGTTAAAATATCAAATTTAATGAAAACACTGTGGGGTGAGACGGCTAGTTAAGGTTAACCCTCCTCCTTTATCTGGGCCACTGCTGCCAACTTGTGTAAGAAAACTTGCTGTCGCCTGTCTCAAAGGTTGATAAAGGCTGAAGTAAGGTCTTGGGATAGGAGCGGAGGGAGCGAGCTCGATGTTTAAGTGAGGTTCGGGGGGTGAAGTCGAAGCAAGGTCTGGGCAATGCCAAAGTATACGAAGGAACGCAGTAAGAAGGCTTTATGTACACAGAAGACGGCGACAGTGGAAGATTTTGCTGTTGCTTTTTGGGGGGAAAAAAGTAGCTACAGGGGTCTGAAAATCCACTAAGTTAGTAACACTGAGCCCAAAAAAGATCCTGTTGTTTTTCTGAGTTTGTTCTGGCTGCCAGTACTAATCTTGTGAGAACTGCCACCCAGGCTACTGCAGGTAGCCTGGGTGGCAGGTAAAAGGCAAAAGGGAAGTAACTAATGAAGTAGTTGGTGAGTGTACAAGAAAAAGCAGGATTTTTCTTCATGTAGTACTTAAACCTTAGTTATTTGTTAACACAGACTAAGCATCCCTAATGAATGAATAAAAGTACAAAAAAATTATGAAATACGTTTTTAAGAAATATATTGTCAAATCATGGCTGGCTTTTTAGGGTGGTGCTATTAGCATAGCAATACAGTGGGACTGTGACCTCGACAAAGCTACCTCTCACTGTAATCCAGAGTACCATTTCAGTCGCCTGGATGCCACTGTCTCCAACAAAAGCATCGCTGCAGGATTTAACTTCAGGTGAGGCTCACTGTAGCACTTTGTTAGCATATTGGCACAGACATGTTATCTTTATTTACAACATGTGGAAGGAATAAAGGAGTGTAGTAACTGAAAGTCTTTAACGATTCTAAACTAACTAAAGGTTCATTTTTGTTTGTATGCTCCTCTTTTTCTTCATCAGACGTGCAAGATACTTTAAAAATGCTGCTGGTGAAAGCTATCGATCTCTGTATAAAGTCTATGGCATCCGATTTCATGTCCTGGTACATGGGAAGGTATGGAAAATGCATAAGAGAGAGTGAATGCATAAAATATTGCTGAAGCGTTATGATAAACCATGGTTTAAGTAATAAAGGCATTACATATAACACCAAAGCTAACAAATAAAACATAATGCGAGTAATTTTTAGAGTTAGAAAAGCTTGTCTTTTAATTGTATATATATTAGGAATTATTTTGCACAGCACTCTGGTCTCTCGCCACCTAAAATCCCATCCAACCACATATCTCTTGTATTTCTACTCTCCTCCATAGGCTGGAAAGTTCAGCATTGTCCCCACAGTCATCAGTGTTGGTTCAGGACTGGCTTTGATTGGAGCTGTGAGTACCTTTAATAATTAGAAATATTCTGAAAAGATGCTTTTAATATGCCAACACTAAATATAATTCTGTTCAACAGGAAACCTTCTTCTGTGACTTCATCCTTCTCCACTTTACAAAGAAAAAGAAGTCTTACAGACAACAGAAATATAAAGTCTCAAAGTATGAGAAGCAACACACGAGTACAGATTCAGAAATTTGTCTTTTTTTCTTTAAAGAAAAAACTAAAGTGCTCAACTACATTATTTACGTAGAGAGAGGAAAAGCTTTGTGAGGCCAGTCTCGTATTAGATGTTTAACCTTAAATTCACATATGTACAATTGCTTTTATCATGGTATGAAATAATGAGCTGTAATCAACCCTGATTGACAGGTTGGAGACAAGAATACGGATGATAGTTTTAATTATGTCATAATTAATCAGCACAGAATTATGCATCACACAGTGTGATCACAAAGCTCTACAACTCCACCAAACTCCACAGAACATGACTTTCATGCAGTGAACTAAAAATAGCAGCATTGTTGGATGCGGTACAGAGGTGCACAAAAAGGCTGTCCTGAAGAGAAAGATTGTGCTTAGCTACTTTATAGACGTAATGACGAAGGAAACACAGGCATGTGCATTCTGGCTAAGTAATGGGCACTGTGTATTATATATATCATAAGTGATATTTGATTTTCAGAAGACTATTAAAATTAAATTGTATTTGTGGTGGTTAGAGATTTTTAAGGGGACAGGACTGTATTTTATACATAACTAGAAAAAGCATTTCCAGAAGAAAATGCACTGTGAATGCCAAAAGCTGAAAGATTGGAGCTGAAATGCCAAGAATGCTTCAAAGAGCTGAAACTTGATTTGCTGAAAGAGGGTAACTAGCTGAAAAAGACAAAATTAATTTGAAATGAAAAACAGCTGAAATTGTCAGAAGGACGGAAAAATAGTAGAACCAAGCTGAATCTGAATCCTCAGTTTAACCAACTACCAACAGCTGCTCAAAGCTGCCAGGTGAACTGCAGAAGAGCTGAAATCTGTGTGTGTGTGGGTGCACTGCCTAACAAATAGTTATGTCTATAACTTCTGTTGCCTGAAAGAGAGGAACGAGGTACAACACATTTAGTATGGGATATCACGCCCTCGCGTGTCCTGCTGAAGACCCCTCTGTTTAAGGCAGACGACCTGTGATGACATGTGAGTTGCTCCGCCCATACATATACAGTATATATATTGTCATCACAGTCATCCATCGGTTTATAGCCGCTCTTCACTGAGCCCAGCTGCACAGTGGGGCCTCTCCTTCATGGAATAGAACTTATAGACATAACTATTCATTCCCTTTCAATTGATTCACTCGGTACAACACATTTAGTATGGGACATATATACACGCCCTGGAGAGCAGCCACCAAACTGGAGTCGGAGCACCCTAATGCAAGGCAGACCCAGCAGAATGGACAGAATAAGCCACCAAAGGGGCTGTCATGTCTAAACAATAGAACCAAACAAAACTGTGCGGTGATGACCAACAAACTGCAACACAAATTTCATTCATAGGATCCCCTTTAAAAATGGCTTATAACATTGCCATTCCCCTGGTGGAATGTGCTCTCACTTCCTGAGACAAAGCGACACCTTTAGTGACACATGCCAAGGAGATGGCCTTCATAATCCTGTGGGAGAGCCTCTGTTTAGACAGAGCTCTACCTCTAGCTGGATTAGCAAAGCAGACAAACAACTGGTCACATAAATGCACATTCGGAGTGCAGTCAATGTAAGGCCGTAGCAGATGCACTGGACACTGAGAATGCAACCTCCTCTCCTTCTCAGATGCAAAAGGAGGGGGGCAAAAACTCTGAAGTTCAAATTCCATAGAGCTATAAGCTGCTGGAATAACCTTAGATATATGCGGCATTAGTGCGACCCTGAGACCATCAGAAGAGAACTGTGTGCAAGAAGGATGCACAGATAATGCATGAAGGTCATTCACTTGCTTTGCGGAAGCCAAAGCAAGAAGAAGCACAGTCTTGTATAAAGGACACTTCATATCTACAGGTTCAAAAGGGGGGGCCACAAAGGGCATCCAGTACCAAAGTCAAGTCCCACAAGGGGACACTGGACTTAACCAGTCTCAGTCGGCGAACTCCCTTCAAGAAGCGTGTGGCAAGAGGATGTGCACCTGGTGTCACTTTATCAAAGCCAATATGACAAGCAGATATAGCTGCTAAATAGACCTTAAATGTAGAAAAGGAAATACCTTTATCTAACAACTCCTGCAGGAACGTCAAAACATCCACAATAGAGCACTGGAATGGGATGTGATAATGGCACCATTGCTCAAATGCTCACCATTTGTATGCATACAAGCGTCTAGTGGAGGAAGCCCTGGCACTCTGTATTGTTGCCACTACACTTGGGGGCAGACCCTTAGATTTCAAATTTGACCTCTCAACAGGTAAACATGCAGCCGCCACAGTTCTGGGCGTGGGTGTATCACCTTTCCTCCTGCCTGAGAGAAGAGGTCTCTGCGGAGAGGAAGCTGCCAGGGCCTTGCTGCCAACAGACTAATTATTTCTGCATACCATGACTTTCCTGGCCACCAAGAGGCCACCAGGGTCAGAGGGAAGTGCTGCTGACGCACTTTCTGTAAAACCGGTGGTATAATTTCCACTGGGGAAAAGCATACAGGAGCATGTCTGGCCATGGGTGTGCCAATACATCCTTCCCCAGATGTGCATCATAGTCGGTTATGGAGAACAGGGGGTAGTGAGCATTCACTCTTGAGGTGAACAGGTCCACCTCTGCCCTGCCAAATATGTGCCAAATCTGGGCCACAACCAAGGGGTGAAACCTCCATTCCTTCACTAGGGGAACCCCCTGGAGAGAAGGTCTGGGCTTAGGTTCAGACACCCCAGAATGTGAGTGGCTCTCAGCATCAAAAAGCAAACACTACAACATAACAGCAGAGAATGAGACAGCTTTAACAGGGGAAGGGAACGTGTCCCTCCCTGCCTGTTTATGTAAGAGACCACTGTTGAATTGTCTGTCCAGACCAAACATGCTGACAAAAATGCTTTAGTGCTAGAAAAGCAGCTAGCAGCTGTAAGTGATGTGCAGCTTATGCAGTGCCACAGTCTAGACCCCTCTCGCGCCGTTGCACAGAGCCCCCAACCCCCTCAGGGAGGTGTCTGTTGACACCACCTTGCGAAATGACACCCTCCCAATCTGAGAGCCCTAATGCAGCAGACCGGGCTCCCTCCAAGGGCGGATTGCTAACATGCAGGAAGCAGTTATTGTTAGTGTCCTCCGCAGGTGGCGTGACGCACATAGGAGAGAGAGAGCCCATCACTGAAAAGCTCTCATTCTTAACATCTCAAGTGGCACTACAGCAATCACAGATGCCATCATGCCCAATAACCGTAAAATTGTTTGGAAATGCAGTCTGCGTCCCAACTGAAACTGAGCGAGGCAGCGGTGAAACACGGCTACTCTGTGCTCTGACAGATGTGCTCGGCCGGAGAATGCGAAATTCAGAAACTGCCTGTGATTTGGGTGTAAAGCCACGTGAAAGTAGGCATCTGTTAGATCGATTGTCGTAAACCAATTCCCTGAGCTGACTGCGTTCAGAAGCTGTCTGAATGTTAGCATCTTGAACTTGTACTTTCACAGGTATCTGTTCAAGACTCGCAGGTCGAGAATAGGACGAAGCCCTCCCCCTTTTTTTGGAATGACAAAATATCGGCTTTACCAACCTTTGTCCAGCTCTGAAGCAGGGACTACTCGTATGTCTTTCTTCCTTTCCAGCAGCATGCTTTGCTTCTTATGGTAGAGCTTATTATTACTGCGGAAGCAAGGCAGCCTGGCCCGGAACTGTAACCCGTAACTTGTAATATATAAACGGTTTTCACGGTTTATGTGGTCACCTAAGCATTTAACACCTGAACCTGAACAGAACTTAAGCGGCACCTTTTGTGCGGCAACAGATGGGGGGAAGCGGCATCTCTCTGCCGCTGGAGCCCCTCTCCACTCAATCCCAGAGCTAGGAGGGCTGGGGATTCTTCCTCCTGGGCATGGAATCCTTCCTGGGCCCTAAATTTGGGCCTTTGCTCCAAGACGACTGGCGTGGAATCCAACCTGGAGGCTGTGTTTTCGCTGGTGGGGCCCCCACAGCAGCTATGGGCACTGCTCTTTCCGGTGGGCAGAGAAACTGCAGGCCTGCAAGAGTTAGCTGTCAACTTGGGCTTCGCCTTACATCTGGGGATAATATTGCGCAGATCTTCCGTCTGCCCGGTAAATCTTGTCCAGCTGAGACGCGGAAAATCTGCAGTGCTTGGACTGGAGAGTTGATGGGCCACGCACACCATGGTTATGGGACAGAGCCAGATAAGTTGCCAGGGACAGCTCCATCAGAGGTGGGTTACCTAAGCCAGCCTCCTCTGCACCGTGAAGCTCCATAGCTGGGCACAGTGACGTGGGTAGACAGTGGTTTGTTCCATGAAGCGGTTAGCTCTGAGACAAAATCTGGGATGATGGGAAGGCGGTTTTTGACCATCGTAGGCTCGGATGGGAGGAAAAACCCCATGAACTGTGACAATTTTTGAGTTGGCAAGGGAGAGGGCCAGTCCACCTGCAGCCTATCCGCTGCACAGTGAAATAGCAAAAAAAGAGACATGTTGTCTTGGTCGGCCGGCCGGCTGGTGCCGCAGCAGCAGCACCATGAGCTGACGACAGGCTCTCCTGCTCATCCTGCTACAAACCATAAAAATCCAGGCCAATGTCCAGCAGGTCCTCATGATCCTGGCAAGCGGCTAACTCAGAGTGAAGCTGGCCAGTGCTTTCGCATGGTTCCGGCTGACTTTCGGCTAACCCATCAATGTCCTCCATGCGGTCTGCCCAGCTAAATGGGGAGACATCAGATGGATACTCCTCGCCTTCGGATCTGGAGGAAGCCGGGATCCCAGAGGACGGGGTCATGCCGTGCGACAGCTGTCCTTCCCAGCACCTTTTCCACAAACATCACTCATCTCTCCAGGGTTGAGCCCCGGAGTTGGCGACAACACACAAACATCGGGCTCAGTCAATGCTCTTCTGGCGTGGACAATCCCCATGCAAACGGGGGAAGCATTGTGCTGGTCCTTGTCATGTAGAGAGAAACCACACCCCTGAGGGTGAACTGGAGATTTCTGCTCTGCTAGCTTTGGTTTAGTATTCATGCTAAGATGCAAAGCGAAAATGCTGCACTAGCAGACTCAAATTTAGCACTCCGCGGGCATTCCACACACACACTGAGTGGTGGGGCTAACACCAACAGAGGTAGTCAAACTAACTTCAAGCTGGCAGTCAACAGAGCTGAGACAAAATCTGGGATGATGGGAAGGCGGTTTCTGACCGTCGTAGGCTCGGGTGGGAGGAAAAACCCCACGAACCGTGACGGTTTCTGAGTTGGCAGAGGAGAGGACTAGTCCACCTGCAACTCTAGCAGTAGCTAGCTAGCTCACCTCGGCAGAGGTGTTCTTAGCGAGGTGAAGAGCATAAGACCTGAGGGATGACTGAGATGACAGTATATGTACTGTATATGTATTGGCGGAGCAACTCACGTCATCACAGGTCATCTGCCTTAAAGGTGTGAATACAGGTGTCTTCAGCATGACACAAGAGGGCATGATATCCATACTAAATGGGTTGTGCAAGTGAATGATCTGAAAAGAACTGCTGAAATGCAGGCACTTTAGCAAAAATATCTGTTAAATTTGCCTTGGCGCACCTGTCAAACAACTGCTTCTAAATCAAAAACTGTAGCTAAATAGGGTGGGTTTGAAGAGGACTTGAAGCATTCACAGTAATTAAATAAGTAAAACACCTGCTCTAGCACATATACTAAAGCATACAATGCTGATTTATGGTACAGCTAAAGATACATTTACACACTTGTTAAAATGTTCCTGATTAGTGCATTTTTGATGTTTTCTGTGCTTAATTTGCATTTCCTCATCATTTGTCTCAATAGGTCTCTGTTCTACAGAATCAGCACCATGATCACAGCTCGAATGGATGATCACAACAGTGAGGAACACACAATCTAATTTTAATAATGTGGCATTTAGCAGTTCAGTGTAACTCATACATCAGGTTCTCACCTTTACATAACAATAAAATATTTTACCAACATTATCTGAAACTGATTCTTAAATGTAGACTACATATTTTTGCAAATGCAGTCTACAGAGGCATTTTTATTATACACAAACTTAGAGTAGACTGACTATTAGACCTACTGTAAAAAAAAAATGAGGCCCAATTGAAAAAAAAAAAAGTTTAGTAAATAGTTGCACAGTTTTGTTAACTAAACTTCTTTAAAAATGCTGAACAAACATGAAACTTTGCATTGCCATTTAGCTGAAATTTAGCTCTGAGTACCTCTTGGTATGTAATTGTATTGTTCTTTTACAAAAACTGAGTGTGTGAAGCCGACTCCAAGGCCAGGTTATTATCATGCTGATGCCTACATGGCGATGGGAACTGGAACTCCCCACAGCTAACAGAACAAGATTGTATCCACACAATGAGTTTAAAGGAGCTGTTATTATTTTATTCTTTGGTCAATGTCAAAGACTGCACTGTATTGAGCCACTGATCCCTTTGCAAAGGTTTACTCTTTTTTTTTTCAATAAAACATCAAAAAATCAGTTTGGTTTTGGCACTCAGTTTATTTTTTCCACCACAATCTTGACGACAGGATTTCTTGAGTGAATTATTTTCTGCTTTCATGGTCATCTAGAAAAACCTGCGCAGGTTGACTCAACAGTCTGAAAAAATGACTTAGAGACAATTATTGAGGAGACCTGTCAACTGGGAACAGAGGGTGCCACTGCTGAAATCTTAACTGATAAAGAACTGAGTGGAGAGCAGGTGAGACTGACTTGATTTTCTGACTGAACAGAAGATAAACTTGCAAATATTTTTGCAAATGCAAAATCCACTTTCATTGCTTCATGGATGATACCTAACTCTACTTATCTACCAAATCAAACTCCCATCCTCCCCTCACCACCTGCTTATCTGAAATCAGATCCTGGTTCATCTAAAATTTTCTTAAACTAAACTGAGTTTCTCCTCGTCAGCCAACAGCCAATAGTTTCTCCCTAACAGTTGACAGCTCCTCAGTTTCCCCCTCCCCTCATGTTAAGGGTCTTGGGTGTCATTTTTGACAGCACTTTATCATTTCACTCTCATATCAATATTACCTGGCCTGCATAATTCCATCTACAAAACATTAATTGTCTCTGCTCCTCCCTGTCCCTGACCACCACCTCCATCCTTGTTATCAGTCTTGTTATCTGTGTTGTTGTTTACTGTAATTCTCTTCTCTTTTGCCTTCCTTGCAAATCCACTCAGAAGCTCCAAATGGTCCAAAATTCAGCCACCCATCTCATCACCAAAACCCCCTCATTTCATCACATCTCCCCAAATCTATAGCAACTCCACTGGCTTCTGGTTAAATTCAGAAGTAGTTTCAAACTCCGCCTGTATGCATTAAAGACCATGTACGCCCTTTCATATCTATCCAATCCCATTCACTTCACTTGAGCAGAAAAGATCTGTTGCAGTTGGTGGGCCAATAATCTGCCAGCCTTGTCACCTTGTTCATAGGAACTTAGGATCACTCCTAGGTTTAAGAATTTCAGCAGCGTGACCTGCATTTAGTATATCAAAAGAAATTTAGGTAGAGGTGGGACAGACTTTGTTTTTCAAAGGACAACAGCATTTGTAAATTTAATTACAAATGTATTACACAAAGATGAAAAGCAGTGCCTGAAAAGAATAATATATATTTTCTGTTTTTGAGACATAAGCAATCAAGATATTGATATCAAGAACACTTAATCAACAGGGGCAAGAAAAAGCTTGAATGTACTGAATGTGTTAATTCATTATGTATTATCAAAGATTTTAAGAGCACACTTTTACTTGATGTCCTAATTCAGTTATAAAAAGTAGTAATTCAACTTTAATCAAATTGATATTTTTACAGTGCATGTTCAGGGTTGTGTGAGGAATAGATAGATTGGACTTTGTTTACTTTCAGTAATAAATAAAGGAAAATGGATGGACAATTAAAATATACATTAATAAATGTATCATTTTAATCATTCTATAAATAAATTATTTAAAATCCAAAGTATTTAATTGTTCTTATATTTTAATTGGTGATTAAGGAGGGATTATAAATGAACAATTTACAAATGAAATAATTATGAAAGCAGTTACAATTGAGAGAGGAATTTTTAAAACAACGCAAAGTCAGTGCATGCATCATATCAAAACAAATAAGTGATTAAAAAGGAACTAAGTCTTTTCCCGAGGTGCAGTTAAAGACAGAAATAAGTGGGTTTACAAATGTAATAATAACCGTGAATTTTAATGAGGCATTTTAAAGGAGCCTCTTTCCTGTTGGCAGTTCTTCATTTTCCAATTTATTTTTACATTTTTTTAGTCTTTCTTTTCCACTTGTCCGTGTCTTTGATGCTTTAGGGAAGTCCATCAGTAACTGCATGTTGTTGTACGACATTTGGTAGGAGGCAGGTGGTGTTGAGCACACCCCTCAGAGGTGTGTTTTTGCCTCCCGCTGGCTATTTACTGTTAAAGCTCATGTTGAAGATTTCTGTTAACCCCCGTGAACACTGACATCAGAGCTGCATCATGGCCAGGAGAGCGTGGAGCTCCTTATTTGACTACAAAACAAAAAAATACATTGATACAAAAAATAAGAGAATTGGGGTTTTGCACAGACTTTTTCAGTTATGCATCATCGGTTACATAATAGGGTAAGTTCGTTATTGCAACGAATAATTTTTTATATTGTATGTTATTTTCTCAACTTGTAAACAACTCACTCAGACAATTATAATATTTGTAGAAATGTTTGGTGAAGAGTGGATGCAAATTTTAAATAACTAGACATAAGCAATGAACTTTGAAAATGTTTTTAAAGTAGGTCAAACGTTACAAAAAGTTTTCCATTCGCCTTTTCTTTCTAATTGAAGATGCACTTGTGGTCTGTGGTTCAGTGCCTTGAACTGTTACCCCTGTGATAGCAGTAGGGCAGCAAGCAGTGTCACATTCACCCTTTACAAATGATGCAAAATGCTTTTAGCCACCCCAAATGCAAAGTGTGAGTGTGGTCTTTCCCCATGAACGTAAAATGGGACTATCAAAGAATAAAGAGAAAGCAAACTGAAGTAAGTCGGCCGTTAAGAACCGACTTCCTCCAGTTTGCTTTCTGTTCTGCTAGTTTCTTCCAAAGCACAACTAATGGGTTAAAAATTGTTTCATCTATCAGCAGCTGCTGAAGACCAAAGTCAGATGTGACACTATGAAAAATACTTTATTCATTCCTGTTTTGGGGAAATTCTTTTGTTGCAGCAGTTTAAATGATGACAAAATGATAATAGTAATAATAACATTGTCTAGCCAATTATTTCCTGCCAGACAGATCTATTGAATTACAGAGGGGAACAGCATGTGATATGAAAGATTTTCCTTGATTGTCCTTGTGGCAGTGGAGCTGAAGCAGTCTGTTAGAGAAGGTGCTCCGCTGTCAGAGGGTGGTCGGGATTATTCATGGTGGACAACAGTATCCAGTTTCCAGCCAATTACAGAGCCAATTACACACACTGAAGCAGCTTAGCTTTCTTAGGAAATAAAGCTTACTCATCCCCTTTTTGTATACAGCCTCTGTGCTGGTCTTCCTGTTCAGCCTTGTTGATGTGGACACCAAGTCCCAAGACAGACACGGGCCGTGTAGCTGGCCTTTTCTCTCTGAAGTTGATCATATTCACTCTGGTCTTATTCATGCTCAGAAGCACATGATTCCTCCCCCACAACTCCACAAAATCATTCACTGGTCCTCTCTTCCTTCACATCACTAATACATCCAATCCCTGCAGAACCATAGAATATGTATAAGTGGCGTGACTGTGCCTTGTACTGAAAGTCTGAGGTGGGTCAATCCTACTAACATTGTATCAAAAAGTGCAAAAAATTTCCATGATTTTATCATTTGGTCTGAAAGAGGGGTTATTAAACTATTAGAAAAATATACTGGTCCAGCTCAGTATATTATGCTATAGTAATTTTGTCCAATTTCCATTCATAGGTGAGAAAATAAATCCTGTATAATTTACTGCCTCTTTAACCTTTTGTCCAATTATCCTTAATTCATCCTGTTTAAGAAATCATAGTCCTATTTCAATAAAGAGAGATCGTTTGGAAGAACTGAACATGATTCATCACATTAGTGAGCCATTCTGAAATATGGAAAAAAGGCTGATGAAGAAGTGGGCTGTGAGCCTAATATCATATGTGACGGTCTAATTCAGGGGTATTCAACTCCAGGCCTCAAGGGCCGGTGTCCTGCAGGTTTTAGATGTTTCCCTGATCCAATACATCTGAATCAAATGGCTGAATTACCTCCTCAGTATGCAATCAAGTTCTTCAGAGTCCTGCAAATGACTTCTATATTTGACTCAAGTGTGCTGAAGCAGAGACACATCTAAAACCTGCAAGACACCGGCCCTCGAGGCCTGGAGTAGAATACCCCTGGTCTAATGGTTGTGCAGATACTGGGGGGTGTCATGGTCCTGGGGTTTTGTGTTTGGGACATTCTAGTATTTTATTGAAGATTAGTTTGCTTTTCATGTATCATTGCAGAGCTTTTATTTAATTTCTTTTTTTAGGTTGAGTTTCATCATTTATATTAATCTTGCATTTTCAGTTCTGTTAGTTTTGGTGTCTAGTCTCTGTTCTAGGTTTTAGTTTGCTAGTATTTTTACTGTTTTTCAGTTTTCCTGCCCTCCTGTGTTCCCTGTTAAGTTTCCATTTCTATGCTAAAGATTCTTTTGTTTATTTCCTGTTTGATTATGTTCTTTGTGACTCCCATTTAG
Organism: Andinoacara biseriatus; assembly: GCA_015108635.1. Taxonomy (NCBI): domain Eukaryota; kingdom Metazoa; phylum Chordata; class Actinopteri; order Cichliformes; family Cichlidae; genus Andinoacara; species Andinoacara biseriatus. Next base: position 15,701 of record VUQJ01034412.1, read on the forward strand.
TTTTACTTCCTCTGCCTTATTTGTGTCACCTATATTGTGTCACATATTAGCTGATATCACCTGATATGGTGCAATGAAAACTCCCCTCTACTTACTGGGTTTTGACTGGAATCCTGATTTCTACACCTTGGATCTAGCAGTCTGGCCAAGGAAAATACCCAGAATGACTCATATGTCCCACATCTGGCATGCAGGCCATCCTTTAAGTGTGATCACTAATGTACAAAACAGGAACAAACTATAAAATATTAATAAAATTAACTGGCATATTATGATGTTTATGGTCAATTATGCACCAACTATACATGACAATACTGCCATTGCAACTTACCTAATTGTGTGGCAAGCTTTAGTCCTACATGCTTAATTTTTTGCTTGGAATTTTATAGAGTGGTATCAGTTTTGATGGCAACATCCTCCGTTCCTCTGACATTTCTGTTGTTGTGAGCTTAAATGGTTCAAGGAGTGTCATGCATCACTCTATATTCAGAACAAGTCATTGGAACAATATCACTGTTGAGGTTGGAAAGTGCAGTACCCACAGGCTGATGCTCATATAGTCATTGCTGCACATCAAATGTGCTGTTCCATCTAGTTTCCACCTCTTGAATCAGCCTCAGAGCAGGTTTGTCCATCAAATCCTACATGTCCACCATGTCCACCAGTTTTTCTTTGGACTTATAGCTGAATCTGAACAATACAATGATTTTTTGGGGCTTTGTTGTGGGTTTCTTGCAGAGCAGAGCAGGTCAAGGCCTGCTTTACAAAAAGATTTAGAGTGTGGGCAGAGCAGGGTGCATGGCAGAGGTTTAGAAACTGTACACCTAAAGCCATGTTTGCTGCATTATCAGTAACCAGGCACTGAACTTTTGACATAATTCCCAACTCAGCCATGAGCACACTTTTTGCCTCAATTATATGCTCAGCTGTGTGGAACTGGTGAATCACATTAGCCTGACACTGAGTCCATGGACCCCTTGCTGCCTGTGCGTGAGCCTGACACTGAGCTTGAGAGTCCAACACCACTATGACCCTATGAGCTTTGAGCCAGAGTCTGAAGGTCCCACGTCATCTAAGCTTGAGGGTCTCACACCACCTGATACAATACCAGTCAAAAGTTTGGACAAGTCTTTAGTTGTCTGCTTTCACACACACACTTGAGTGGCAGCTCATTCTTAATCCATAGGGTTTAATATGATGTCGGCCCAGTCTTTGCAGCTATAACAGCTTCAACTCTTGAGAAGGCTTTCCATAAGGTTTAGAAATGTATTTATGGAATTTTTTGACCATTCTTCCAGATGCATATTTGTGAGGTCAGACACTGATGTTGGATGAGAAGGCCTGGCTAGGAGTCTCAGCTCTAATTCATCCCAAAGCTGTTCTGTGGACTCTGTGCAGGCTAGTCAAGTTCTTACACACAAATTTTGCTCATCTGTGTCTCTATGGACCTTGCTTTGTGCAATGGTTTACAGTCATGTTGGAACAGGAAGAGACCATCCCCAAACTGTTCCTCCAAAAGTTGCGAGCATGAAATTATCCAAAATGTCTTGGTACGCTGAAGCATTAAGAGTTCCTTTTACTAGAACTAAGGGGCAGTGCCCAACTCCTGAAAAGTCCCCCCCCCCACATCATAATTCCCCCTCCACCAAACCTTACAACTAACAATGCAGTCAGACAAGTACTGTTTCCCTGGCAACCACCAAACCCAGACTCGTCCATCGGATTGCCAGACGGAGAAGCATGATTTATCACTCCAGAGGACCACTGCATCAAATGCTTTGCATTGCATTTGTTGATGTAAGGCTTGGATGCAGCTACATGGCCACGGAAACCCATGAAGCTCTCTACACACTGTTCTTGAGCTAATCTGAAGGCTACATGAAGTTTGGAGTTCTGTGCTGATCGACTCCACAGAAAGTTTGCAACCACATTTTATGCAGCCTAGCACTTCAAGGCTCAGTTGGAGCAGCGTCCACTTTGTTATAATCCCTAACAGGTAACTGTAGAATATTTAGCAGCGAGGAAATTTCACAATTGGAGTTGTTGCACATGTGGCATCCTATCACAGTAACCTGCCGGAATTCACTGAGCACCTGAGAGTGACCCATTCATTCACAAATGTGTGTAGAAGCAGTTTAGCTGCTTGATTTTAAACACCTGTGACTATGGAAGCAACTGGAACACCTGAATTCAATGATTTGGATGGGTGGGTGAATACTTTTGACAGTATAGTGTATATACTCATAGACAGCACAGGAATCCTAAATAGTCAAATAAAAATTGAGAAAATAATGCACACTTGATACACTAAGCATTAGACAACAGTATTTTTAGAAATGAGCAGTCCCCCACCACCACCACAACCACAACAACAACAACATCCATGGCTAGCAGTATCAGTAAATTCTTCTTTCTTTGCATTTGGTAAAGGACAGAGTGTTACAATGTTTTGAGAATGTGGTATTACAGCATCCTGAGAACACTGTGTTTTTCCTGTGATTCAAAGGTGGGTTTTCATAATTAAGAAAGGCTACCAGGAGATAGATGATGTCATCCAGAGTTCTGTCATAACCAAAGTAAAGGGAGCTTCAGTGACCAACACCAGTGAATCTGGTCCATTTGTGTGGGGACCTGAAGACTATGTTATCCCCCCACAGGTGAGAACACTCATAATATTTCATACTGAGAAAAAGGCACTGTTGATGAGACTTTAACATCTTATCTGTTATTTTATTTTGTCATTATTGTCTTTTCATACAGGGTGAAGATGTTCTGTTTATTGTAACCAGCTTCTTAGAGACACCAAACCAGAAGCTGGGTTACTGTGCTGAGGTGGGAAAATTAGACCATCATGGTGGTATTAATAACTTTGGGGGCAACTTTATAAAGTTAAAGAGGTGAATGTGTCATATGTGAGCGGTATGGCGAGCAGGGTGGACCCAAATGCAGAACTCCGGAGACGTACTAAACTTAAAAGCCGACTTTATTGCAACTGAAATCGTAACATACAAAACTGAGGACACTGGGGGCAAAACGGAAACAAACCCCACATCACTATATGGGAGGACGCAACAAGGAACAGAGAGAAACGCGGACAATAAATACACTAGGAAAGACGAGGGAAAACAGGAAACAGCTGGGGAGAACAGGAGGACCAAATCAGACTAACGAAACACAGGAAGCAACTAGACAACACACTGGGAACACGAGACTGTCAAAATAAAAACAGGAAACACCTAACAGGGTGCACGCAGACTATACACGAGGGCTGGCACAGGGAAATAAACAGATACACGGGTGACATGCATACAGGGAAGTAAAACAACAAAGCCAGAACGAAGATGAAACAAAAACACACAAAACACTGGGCCACCGGCCCAGGACCA
>VUQJ01034430.1:0-12131 GCA_015108635.1 Andinoacara biseriatus
GGGCTGCTTCTCTTCAGCAGGGACAGGGAAGTTGGTCAGAGTTGATGGGAAGATGGATGGAGCCAAATACAGGGCAACCTTGGAAGAAAACCTGTTGGAGTCTGCAAAAGACTTGAGACTGGGGTGGAGGTTCACCTTCCAGCAGGACAACGACCCTAAACATAAAGTCAGGGCTACAATGGAATGGTTTAAAATAAAACATATTCATGTGTTAGAATGGCCCAGTCAAAGTCCAGACCTAAACCCAATCGAGAATTTGTGGCAAGATCTGAAAACTGCTGTTCACAAATGCTGTCTATCTAATCTGACTGAGCTTGAGCTGTTTTGCAATGAAGAATGGGTAAAAATTTCAGTCACTAGATGTGCAAAGCTGGTGGAGACATACCCTAAAAGACTTGCAGCTGTAATTGCAGCAAAAGGTGGGTCCACAAAGTATTGACTCAATACTTTTGAATACTTTGCTCCTGTTGACCTTGTGCGGTTAAAGCAAACAGAAACTTGCACCCCATTGAAAGGGCCCCTGTGAAGTACTTGAGTGCCTTGGTTCTGATAACGAATCCCTTGGTGTCACATACAGAATTCGTTCCCTCCTGGATCAATTGGACAACTCTCAGATTACTGTACAATCATCTCAGACCTTACAATGCACCTCTCCCCAAAACTGGAAACAAACCACTTGCTGACATACCTCTAAAGCCTAAGCTGCATCAGTTGAAGGCATTAGGTGATTTCCCCTTTAAATATTCAACATACAAGGCAAAGAGGAGCTAAAACAATCAGGACCACAGCCTTGAACCCTCATCAGCCCTTCAGGTTTGTCAGCTACAACCCATGTCAGGTGAGCTTGACCCATCCCTTAGTTCCCCTGCAATAGACCTATTAATAGATCATTATTAATCTCTGGCTGTCTTCCACAGCATGTCTTTTTCTCCTGTCTCTTGCTATAACATTGAATATTTTTAATATTAGTAGAATAAATATTTCAACATGAATCCCCAATTAAATTAGCTGTTAATTCAATTGGACTAAGGGATTAGGCCAAAATAGCTAGAGGAAACCTACACAGGCACAGGCAGCATTTGAAAACTCTACAGAGAAAACCCCCAGCTGGGATATGACCCAGAACGTTCTTGCTTTGAGGCAACAGTACTTACTACTGCACCATCTTACTCTGCTTCATAGCTCACCATGCCACCCTGTTTCAGATCATGTGTCTCTGTTTCTCAAGGCTCCTTCTGGACCTCTGTATGACCTCTGTTCCTTTTGTGCACCACATGTAAACACTCTCATTTGGTTTTTCTACTGTTTTACTCAATGGTTCCAGATCCCCCCATGATTTTTCAAAGAGCAGCAGGTGCCCGTCTTGGTGGAAACCTAGGCAAATGTACGAACAGAAACAGTTTTCCTGACAGTGTCATTGTCCCCCTTTAACTCTGTGTCACTTAAAAAAACAAACAAAACCACACAGAGACATGGCATGTACAGTTTTGCAGTTTCAAGATTTCCTAGATCCACCACTTTCCTTGCTTTGACCCACACTGGTGCAACTAAACTCCATCTGAATAGATCCAGGTCAAATTAGATCTGAAACTGCCTCAATGTACAAAAATTTGTAGCACCAATAAATACAAATCTTTTTGTAAAATATTTCTGTCATGGTCCTTTGGGTTTTGAGGATCAATTGTGTCTAACTTTGGGTCCTTTTTAGGTTAAGGCTGTGATAGGTTCAGATCATTTTATAAAACAAAGAACACTCACACACAGACAGTTCAAGGTTTCTTCCGCTAGCGGGGAGAAGGTACAACCCCTCTGATCTCAGGAACGGAACAGGAAATCTCCGCACCTGAGTCAGAGATGAAGTAGTTTCTCGGCGCAACTTCCTCCTGCAGCGGTTTTTATTAAGTAAAAGTCACGTGATGTTACAAAAGCAGTTTTACAACCTAAGTAATAAAACAACATTCCTGGCTCTACGTAACCTTATATGGTAGTGGAAAAACCCCATGGAAGGTATACATTAGCCAAGGATACGTGACTTCCTGTATGCTTGTGTATGTGTATATGTATGTATGTGTATGTATGTGCTCTGTGGGGGTTTGTAAACAGTTTCTTCAACAGCTCATTTAAAAGTTTCACAAACGTATCCCCATCAGAATAAAAGTAACCACAGTAATATATAGAAACTTATGAAAACACTAGATATGATAACTCATAGGAAAACAAACTAAGTTCACCTAATAATTCCAACAGGCTGTAAGGCTGCTATTTTCCTTTATGTCATTTATTATATCCTGCAGCAGTCTCTATATTCTACTCCATCTTGTTAGCTTATGTTTTAGTTGATTCAATGTATCTTGGTTGTGTAATAGTTATCTGTTTCCCCAGTCATGTCGCTGCCTGTCTGGTCTCTCTGTGTCTTGTCTCCATGGTTGTTTGGTTTCCCCGTTTAGTTGTGTCAAGTTTGGATGTTTGAGTCCGTGTCTTGGTTTTTTGTGTGTTGGTATTTTTAATCTGTTGTACCTGTTTTAGTTTCGTGAGACACAAGACGTGTGCTTTATTGTCCCTCTGTGGTTTTCTTTATTTGTTGCAGCTGTGTTCCCTAGTATTTTCCATCTCCCTAATAACCTGATGTGTATTTATTGTCTCAGTCACTCTCTATTCCTTGTTGCCTTTTGACTTCATTCCTATCTCCTGAGTCCTGCATTTGGGGCTACACTGACTGTCACACAACGGGTAATGACAATTTCCAGTTTTGTGTATGTTGGGTCACGTTCGGAAAAGTCATCAAACTTCAGGCTGCTGTCAAATGTCAAAATGGGTCAAATTTGACCCGAATAGTAGGTAAAAATTCATTTTATTCAATTCTATTTAGTTACTGGGATGGGCAGGTAAATAATATTTTTAATCTGAAATAAGAACTTGGGGAAAAAGTATATACTGGCTGTGAAAATTCTTCAACATGAATAACAATTCAGTTCAATTCATTTCAATTTTATTTATATACAAAAAAAAGTAAGAAAAAGCACAACAAACAGTCACCTCAAGGCATTTTATACTGTAAGGTAAAGACCCTACTAAATTACAGAGAAAGCCCAACAGTCAAAACAAACCCCTGTGAGCAAGCACTTGGTGACAGTGGGAAAGAAAAGCTCCCTTTTAACAGGAAGAAACCTCCGGAAGAACCAGGCTCAGGGAGGGGCAGTCATTGGGCTGGCTGTAGCTCAGGAGGTAGAGCAGGTCACCCACTGATCGGAAGGTCGGTGGTTCGATTCCTGGCTACTCCAGGCTACATATCCTTGGGCAAGATATTTAACCCCAAGTTGCTCTCTGACACAACTGTTGGAGTGTGAATGTTAGCTAATTACAGCACTTAGCTTAATTACACATGGAAGTGCTGGTGTGAATGAGGTAAATGTAAACGTGTTGTATAAGTGCTTTGAGTGCTCAGTCAGAGTAGAAAAGCGCTATATAACAACTAGTCCATTTACCATTTACTGCAACCAGTTGGGGGTAAGGCAAGGGTGGAAGAGAGCCAGAGATTAACTTATAAATAAATGCAGAGGGGTGTGAGGGTGTGTAGAATGAAAGGAGGTGAGTAAAAAAGAAATACTCGACTTACCACAAGTAAGCCAGCAGTCTGAGAGCGAAGTGCTCTATTGGGTGATACGGTACTATGAGGTCTTTAAGATAAGATGGGGCCTGATTATTCAAGACCTTTGTATGTAAGAAAAAAACATTTTACATTCAATTCTGGATTTAACAGGTAGCCAATGAAGAGAAGCCAGTAGGGGAGAGATCTGCTCTCTCAAATTAATATAAAATTTTATCCAGTGTATCCAAATATTTCTACTTGTGGATAAAAACTACACTTTCATTTTTAAGGAAACTAACTTTATATATAATACACAGAGAAGTTGAAGTATGGCTTTTTTTTTTGTCATTGCCACATTTTGAATGATTCAAAAAAAACTACTGCATCCAAATAATGGCACACTAGAGAGAGAGAGAGAGAGAGAAAGACAGAGAGAGAGAGAGACAGAGTAGTCTGGCTGCAGTCAGCATCCTTGATCGCCTCCTGTAACACGTCAGAGAACTTCAATTCATCAATAGAATGAGAGAGAGAGACTTTTTTGCAAGAAACACATGCACAGCTTTACTCTATTTCTCTTTTACTCGCTAACAGACACACACATATACAAACACACACACAAACTCACATCCACACGCGCACACCACATTACTAACACACAGAAACAATTTTCTGCCTCCCTTACGCTCCAGTGATCGCAGTCACACTGCTGGCTTGCCTCCGTACATATACACACACATAAATACATACATCCATACTGAGTCAGACTCACACTGACTCTCACGCACACTCTGAGTCACACACACTGCAGCATAGTTCTCTCCCTCTCTTTCTCTCTCTCTGTGTATGCCAGCACTCATTCCTCCTTCTTGAGAGCAGAAAACACTTGAGTCTCCATCGAATGCGGCTGGCTGCTGCTTTGAAGCTTCGTCTTTCTGCCAATTACTCTCTTTCCAGCTTTTTTTTCTGTATTTCTCTCTCTCCCTCACTCTCTCCCTCCTACTGCTACTGTCTCTCTTTCTTGCTGCTCAGACCAGGGTTGTGTATTTATTGGGTTTGTGGGGGGTTGTGTTGTCAGCTAGAGGAAGGAACATGCAGCATCCTGGAGGAACATGTGTGGCGTTACCTAACGTGGATGCCTGTCCTCAGCTGTCCTGTGCAGCCCTCACCTTCATGTATTTACAGCAGGTGAGAGAGTGAAGGAGTGAATGAAGGAATGTGTGTGATTTGATGTACTTGAATTTTCATGTTATGTACATACTATTACAGTTGTTGATGCTGAATATGAGAAGTGGCGTGAAATGACAGTAGCAGCATGCTCACACTTACATGGCAAAATAGAGGCAACAATATGTTTGTGGATATCTAGTATGTGTAAATGTGCAGTACCAGTTTAACTCCCATCCGTCAGCAATATACATTTGATGGCGGGGCTTTCCCCACCAATTCTCTGAAGATGAAGCATATGGAAGTCTTCTTCCAGGAAAGGTTCAATGATGTTGATTTGATGAGTGAGAATCAGCTTGCTCCATACACTCCGTGTTTATATTATCTAAAACATAGTCATAAAGTTGCACTATTCAGCACTGTGTTCTGGATAGATTGGAAAAAGCTGTGCTTTTAGATACATTTTTATTTCTAATGTTTGTGTGTTGCAAATTTTTAACATCCATAATCAATATTGTTTTGTGATTCCTAACAATTTTTAGTGATGCAATTAGCTCTATAAACACATAAAGAATTTTGTCTTCTTGACTCCTCTAATGTATTGACAGAGAACCCGATTTCACTGCAGTATTTATAATGCAGACATTACAAAATTGCTACTTTCTAATGAAATGAAAATTATTCATGCCATTTGTGTTAATTTCTTCATCACTTAACTACTGCAGTATTGATGTAGAAAATTCTGGTATTTTATATATATATATATATATATATATATATATATATATTTTTTTTTCCTTTAATTTAATTACAGCGGTTGTTGTGCAGACATTACATTATAAAGCAAAAATACAATCCTTGAAATGTTCATGTTGTCACATTTCACACCAATAAACCAAAAGGTTTTAATGCAATGACATTGTTTAATTTTATAATTACTGCCAAAATACAGTGTATTTGAGTTTATTTAATAAGAGAGACCAATACTTAGAATTTAAAAATTATAAGCATGAATTTCAGTCAGATCTTGTTAATAGGAAAAAAAAAAGTTTCACATTATGCATTTTATTTTTACTTGATCTTTTAGTTATCGTCTCTCTTCTGAGTAAATATGATTTGAATGAAATCTTTACACTTTGTATAATTATACAAACAGCATTGCTCCAGATTAAGAAGTAAAACAAAAGCATAAACATGTTTATGGGAGCAGTGCTGGCACTCTACTGTACACTGTCATCATGTCATTTGATCTGTACATACCAACTCAGAAATCAATCACCAGCTCTGTTGAATCCAAGTAGATGGCACTGTGCTGTTACACATCCATCACTGTGTTTCATATGGTATCAGAAGGACTCAAAACTAGCTTATTTGTAGCTTCAGAGCCAAGGCAGTAAGGATAACCAATATGGTAAAACATGATATGAAATTCCCTTATTTGTCTTGAAATGGTAACTAGATATTTCCACTCAATTCAAAGATTAAGAGGGGTAGCCCCATGCTTTTATCCATCCATCCATCCATCCATCCATTTTTTGTAACACTTATTCAATTGCGACCCTTTCAGTCATTCAGTTCGTTCACTTAAGATAGATTTTGGCTTTGGTTGATGCAGGAGAAGCTTAGTAAACCAAAGCCAATTAATTTTGTAAATGTATCTAGTATACAGCACAGTGGTGCGGCCTTTAGCACTGCTGCCTCACAGTTAGAATAGCCTGGGTTCCATTCCACCTTGGCCCAGGCCTCTCTCTCTCTTTCTCTCTCTCTCTCTCTCTGTGGAGTTTGCATGTTCTCCCCGTGTCTGTGTGGGTTTTCCCCCGGATACTCCAGTTTCCTCCCACAGTCCAAAGACATACACTTACTGGGGTTAGGTTAATTGGCCACGCTAAATTGCCCATAGGTGTGAATGGTTGTCTGTCTCTGTGTTGGCCCAGCGACAGGCTGGCGACCTGTCAGCTGGGATAGCCCCCCATGACCCTAAACAGAATAAGTGGATGGATGGATATCTAATATACTTCAATTTGTTTGTGTATATTTGTTCTTCACACACTAAGGTTCATTATGGACTTCCACACGGTTCTTATCTAGGATCAATTAGATTTACACTATACATGCTTCCCTTAGGCAGTATTATTAGGATGCATTGCATACATTTTATTGTTATGCAGATGATAACCACCTTTATGAAGCCAGATGCCACACCCAAACTGAATGGAATGTCTTAAAGACATAAAGACCTGGATGATCTCTAATTTTACGCTTCGTAATTCTTATCAAACTAAAGTTATTGTACTCGGTCCTACAAACCTCAGAAACATGGTATCTAACCAGACACTTACGGTACTCTGGACTGCAATACCTTGGCTTCAAGTAACACTGTGAGGAATCTTGGAATCATTTTTGACCAGGATATGTCCTTCAATGCACATATTAAACAGATATGTAGGACTGAAGAAGAAGAAGAAACAGCCTGTATTGTCCCACAGAGGGGAAATTTGGGTGTAACAGCAGAGTTGTAACTGCTTTTTGGCATTTGCACAAAATCTCTAAAATTTGAAACATCCTTTTTCAGCGTGATGCTGAAAAGCTAATTCATGTATTTATTACTTCTGGACTGGACTATTATAATTTATTATTATCATACTGTCCTAAAAGCTACCTGAAAGCCTTCAGCTGATCCAAAATGCTACAGCTAGAGTACTGACAGGGACTAGAAAGTTCTTCATTAGCTCCCTGTTAAATCTACATTAGAATTTAAAATCCTTTTCTTCACATACAAGGTCTTGAATAATCAGCCCCCATCTTACCTTAAAGACCTCATAGTACAATATCACCCCAATAGAGCACTTCGCTCTCAGAATGATCCTCTTTCAGTCCTCTCTTCTGTGGAACCAGCTCCCAGTCTGGATTCAGGAGATAGACACCCTCTCTGTTTTTAAGATTAGGCGTAAAACTTTACTTTTTGATCAAGCTTATAGTTAGGGCTGGATCAGGTGACCCTAAACCATCCCTTAGTTACTCATGCAATAGGCCTAGGCTGCTGGATGGGTTCTCATAATGAATTGAAAATTTCTTTTTCATTCACCTCGTTTCACTCTGTTTAATTCGAACATCAGTTATTATTAATGTCTGGCTGCGTTCCACAGCACGTCTTTTGTCCTGTCTACCTCCTAACCAGTCACAGAAGATGGCTGCCCCTCCCTGAGCCTGTTTTGCTGGAGATTCCTTCCTGTTAGGAGGGAATTTTTCCTTCCCACTATCGCCAAGTGCTTGCTTATAGACAGAGGTTGGCAGTAAAAAAGTGCAAATATTTCTTTACTGTATTTAAGTAGATTTTCCGCCTTTCAGTACTTTACTTACATAGTTATTTTCCTTACTTTTCACTTTTACTCCCTTCATTTTTACACAAATATCTGTACTTCCTACTTTTTACATTTTCAAAACAGGCTTGTTACTTTAGGTTTAACTCATCTAAAAGGAAGAATTTATTTTCTAGTCACTGGGTGCTTTCAAGACATCAAACCAATCTGACCCTAAATGGAGGAACAATGAAACATTAAGGGACAATTGTACTGGTGCTTCCATCCCAAGGATTTGCCGCATACAAAGAAATATAAGAGTTAAAACCATATGTATCATGTGGCTGTAGCTCAGGAGGTAGAGCAGGTCACACACTGATTGGAAGGTCGGTGGTTCGATTCCTGGCTGCTCCAGCCTGCATGCCAATGTATCCTTGGGCAAGATACTTAACCCTGAGTTGCTCTCTGACGCAAGCGTTAGAGTATGAATGTGTGTGAATGTTAGCTAATTAAAGCACTTAGCTTAGTTACATATGGAAGTGCTTGTGTGAATGGGGTAAATGTAAACATGTTGTGTAAGCGCTTTGAGTGCTCAGTTAGAGTAGAAAAGCGCTATATAAGAACTAGTCCATTTACCATTTTTTCATATTGTGAAATGGCCTGCAAAACAAACACCAACTTTGTGTTATTCAAAATACTGCAGTTTAGTTCAGGATAAACAGGTTAGTTTACTGTACTGTTGCGAATTTACAGTAAAGCTCTGTGTTGGACTGGTTCACAGCAGCTGTGTTGTTCATGGTCAGAGTTACAGGTTACATCAAGTGTAGCAGAGATTAGTTTGAATTTAAACTGATGATGCTGAGATTCATCTAATAAGTTCAACCTTTACGCTAACTGCATACCGCCGTTATATAAAGGCAGTATAAACAGTGTTTATAATCTATTGGAAATCTATTGGAGCTCACATTAGAAATTATTGTGAGCTGGGATTCTTTACTCAGTGCTCAGCCACTACACTCAATCTTAGTATAAAGAATTTAGATTGAAATAAAATTAGTATTCTCATGCAATAATATTGTTTTAGAATTAAAATAATATAGTGCAAGGTTCAGTTAGCCTTGCACAAAAATAGCTTGTAGAAACGTTCTCCAAAGAGCTACTTTTCCCTTTTTACTTCTTAGTACGTTTCATACCCTGTACTTTTTCACTTTTACTTGAGTAAAGAAGTCGAATCAGTACTTCAACTTTTACTAGAGTATTTTTTAACACATGTATCTGTACTTTTGCCAACTCTACTCATAGGGGGTCATTTGATTCTTGGGTTTTCTCTTTACCTTTATCTTACAATATAAAGCACCTTGAGGTGGCTCTATTGTGATTTAGCATTACATAAATAACTTTGGATTGAACTGAAATTAAACATAATCAATGATAAAATCAAGAAGAGTTAGGTGTTATGAATAGGGCAAAGAAGTCAATATTCCAGAGCAAGGCAGGAGTTAATAACTAAAGTTCTGCACTAGTTTTTGAATCTGGGACTAATGCTAGATTCAAGACACCTCCAGATTGAAAGTTGGAAGAACAACATGGATGCCTTCAGGAAAGCCTTTGTTACATTCGCCCTGAATGAGTACAGACAACAACAAAACAGATTCCAAGACCTCCTTGCAAATCTTCAGGAAGAGGACAGTAAGCTGTGCAGGTATGTGTGCTTCTTTTCATATTACCAACAAAAACATGGTTTTCACCCACACTATTAAGGCCGGGGGGATCTGTGAACAGGTTGAGGGGTACTGTGGGGCTGTTAAATTTATCAGAACAGGATGTAAAGTGAAATATTTCTTGTAAATAGAAATGAAGGAAAGAAACATTGAAAAAACACAATACCCTTCTGATGTCTTGACAGCCGCAGGTTGTCACGAGCTGTTCTATCAGCATAGGTATGTTATTGGACTGTTTCATTGATAAAGTAGGAATTTCCCTCTGGGATCAATAAAGTATTCTGATTCTGATTCTGAAAGTAGAGACGTATTAAATGCTGTTGTAAAGAATGAATCTTTTCTTCTGTTTTTTCTCTGCATTAGGATTGTTATAGTGACAGTACTGGGGGCAACACAGCATCATGAAGACTGGGATGGAGTAGCAGCTCATGCTTGAGATGGATTGTAACACTTCTGCGTGCCATTTCCCAGTTATTGGGCCACAGTTTGAAAATGTCTTCGCAAAGATGCAAGAAAACATTCTACAAAAATCATCCAGTCAAGGTCCACCACCAGGTGTTGATGTTCCTACCTGTATGGTACATGGCCAACCAAATCAGCTTTAGAGAGATCTTGAATAAGTTTGATGTTTTACAATCATCAGCACACGGGAGCATCTTGGAGGTTCTTAACACCATATGTACAATGGGCGAAACTATCATTTCCTGGCCAAATAACTGCGAGAATGCCATGTCTGCTGCTGCTTTCCATTGTCTGTGTTGTTTCAGTGGTGTTATACTCTAGGTGTAATTGATGAGAACCACATAAGGGTGCAGAGGCCACACATATGGTGGAGACTACATGAATAGGAAGTCCTTCTACTCCATTTTAATGCAAGGTGTTGTGGATGACTTAAAGACTGTACTCCCGAAATTCCACCAATATGTCAAATGTTCTACAAGAGGGGAGAACACTCTTGACCATGTTTACTCCAACATTAAGCACGCTTACAGAGCCAAATTCCTCCCCCACATCGGCCAGTCTGACCATCTTTCCCTGCTGCTCACCCAAGCATACACCCCTCTCAGACGGAGAGCTCGGCCTACTGTAAAATCCATTACAACCTTGCCCAAAAACGCACTCTCCAACCTACAGGACTGCTTCACACACACAGACTGGGACTTATTTGAACATGAGGACCTGGAAACATTCACAAGGACAGTACTGGGGACATCCAGGTTTTCACTAACCAGACACCCTGGATGAACAGCCATTTCCGTTTACTCCTCCAAACCTGCAAGTCTGCCTTCAGGTCAGGTGACAGAGCTCTGGTGACAGTGCTGCTCGAGCTGACCTGAAAAGCGGAATTAAAAAAGCCAAGGCGGATTACAGGAGGAAAATTGAGTCCCACCTGTCCAGTAGTAAAACAGGGCAGGTGTGGCAGGGCATTCAGAACATCACAAACTTCAGAGGCTGTATTGTGACTGCAGGAGACCTGAGTGTGTCGCTAGCAGAGGAACTTAACTGTTTCTCACTTTGAGACACCTCAGGACCACCCATCTGCTCCAGCACCGTGCCCAAAAGGTCATCCATCACCAGCCTAAATGATTACCGCCCTGTGGCCCTCACACCGGTAATCATGAAGTGCTTTGAGTGGCTGCCCCCCCCCACTTTTGACACCCCTCAGTTTGTATATCGTGCAAACAGATCCACAGAGGACGACATCGCTGTAGCTCTCCACTCGGTGGTGATCCACTTGGAGCAGCAGCAGAGCTACGCTCGCATGCTTTTTGTGGAATACAGCATCCAACACAATCATCCCGGACATTCTCACCATCAAACTGCACACCCTGGGCCTACCCCCTCTCACATGTTCCTGGATAAAGGACTTCTTAACCAACCAGCCCCAGACTGTGAGACTAGGCCCCCATCTCTCCTTCACTCGCACACTGAGCACTGGCTCCCCACAGGGCTGTGAGCTGAGCCCCCTCCTGTACTGCCTCTACACCTACGATTGCAGTCCGGCCCACAATAACAACCTCATCATCAAATTTGCTGACGACACCATAGTGACTAATCTCAAGGGGAGATGAGGCAGCCTACAGAGAGGAGGTCCTGAAGCTGACAGCCTTGTGTTCAGAGATCAACCTGGCACTGAACACCATGAAAACCAAAGAAATCATCATCGATTTCAGGAAGCACAGGACTGACCCAGCCCCCCTCTACATCAACGGCGAGCGTGTGGAGATGGTCCACACCTTCAGGTTTTTTGGTGTCCTTATTTCTGCTGATATTTCTTGGTCAGAGAACATCACAGTTGTTATCAAGAAGGCTCAGCAGAGACTTCACTTCCTGAGGGAACAACCTGGACTTACCCGG
>VUQJ01034438.1:0-10467 GCA_015108635.1 Andinoacara biseriatus
CAGCTGCGTTTCATCCTCTCGACCGCCATTGGCAAGACGTAGTGACCATCACTGAGCCCGAAGTGCAGCTTCCCTGTCTTTGGACCACAGCTGTTCAGATTTTTGATAAGCTCAGAAGTTTGGAGGCTATTTATTAGATCCCAGACTTTCCTTCCCACCAAAATCACCCCATTCTTATATCCTACACAAAGAGCCAAAAGACATTAGCCTCATTGTAATCCAATCCAAGTGTTGCATGTTAGTGCTGATAGAACGCAGCGAAGCAGGGACTCCATCAGGCTCTAAAAGGCCCCTCTTGTTTAGATTTACGAGCCGACACTCAAGCATCACCCAGGTTTGGGAATAAATTTATTATGAAGTGAAGGTTCACACTTTCTCATTAAACTGGCTACCGCTCTGCCACACACATCACACATGTTCCTGCACAACAGCTACGAGTTGTGCTGTTAACAGATGAAGTCCTGATTATCTTCACATAATGTAAATGTTATCTTCCCTCGCTGTACATTAACAGGCAACCAGAAATATTTTCTCTGTTGCGTAGCAGCAAATGACTGCTAACTTGGCAAAGTGCTCAGATGTCTGGCCCCAAGAACCAAATTTATGGCCTGCATGGGAAAAAAAACAATTATAAGGCTGTGTGATTATTTTATAGTCTGTCTTTCTCTCTGTGCAAAAATGGAAATTTATCATTTAAGTTTTAACAAAGGTCAGTGAAATAAACAGGTCTCACATGTCTTTATTTGTATCTGTTCCTACCCATTAATGGTCATATCTAATGACTCGATATCACTATAATAACTTGATAAATAGAATGAATGGATTGACCTGATGTCCTATAAGCGTTTTTGCTTCTCTAGCTCACCCACCAAACATTTTCAAAAGAGTCCAAAAACTTTAGTTTTGGTGAGAGAAATTAGAGTAGTTCATTAGTCAGTTACAAGCAGCCATTTCATCAAAATATGGTAACTTCTAGCTCCAGGAAATTAAAAGTGTGATGACCATTGAGCTTGAAAAACAAGACCCACAGCTATGGGGAATCCCCACTTTCTCATTTCACTCAATAATGATGAAGTAGGTACAGCCAATCACACCGCACAGTATGATCACATGATTAGGCCAATCAGCCTAGAGAAAGATACTGCATATCATTAGCATATATTACGCTAGAATTAGCAAATATATAGCCTGAAATCCTCCATGTTGTTTAGCTCTCCACGTCAAATACAGCCAGATTGTACTAAACATCCAGGAATATGAATATCGTGTTGCACATCTTTAAAGAACACGTATACCAAACTTCATGGCTCAGCTCCTTGTGGTTTTGGACTTTGCCCAGAGGGAGGGGCGACAAAGTCCTCCCGCTTTATTTTGCACGATATCAATCAAATTTACACGTTAAGGTGCTGCCGTAAAAACAAGCAGCATTACAAAGACTAAAAAGGAGACTAGGACAGGACTTACCAGCAGTGCAGAGATAAAGAGAAACACTCGTTCAACACCAAAGGAGCCATAAAATAAGAATAATTGTGAGGGAAAACCACCAATCAGGAGGCCACACTGCTACTGGTTGTCCATCCTCAGTTCTATCCAGCAACAGGAATGGAAGAAAAACACAATTAGCAATAAGTAAAAATCACCAGTAGCTGGATTTAATGGTTAATGGCAGCTTGGCCCAAGATTCCCGTCACACACTCCAGGTAACAAGTAAACTTCACAACTCTTCACAACTCACTACAATGAGGAGAAGATACACATGTATACAGTATGAATATAAAAATAATCTACGCCGACACCAACTGAACCAACACTCGTCTGTTAGCCTCGCAGTAGGTAAATGAACAATCAGCCAGCTCAAGTCTACTGGGAGAGCGCCGGGAAAAAAACACTACGCGAGGCAGCTTCAGGCAAGATGGCGTCAGGCAAGGTAATGTGACGCCACAACGGCAGGCAGACGGCGTCGCGCAGAACAAGACGGCAGCAGGCAAAACGGTGACAGCAGCTTCTCGAGGAGGAAAGGTTGCAAATGTAATGCGGGTCGGTTACGCGTAACCATAAGCCAGAGGGCATCAATAAACACCGGCAGCTGACTGAGGCGCCGCTGTGCAAACGGTGACCTCAGAGCGAAGGGATGCTCAGGCTTTAAGATATCTGCTTTCTCCACAACGACCAAAAGTAAATTCGTATACTTACAGTCTCTGTGAAACCCAATTAGAACCACCTTAAATTGTGCTGAATTTCACCGATATACCAAACTCCAGGGGAAGACAAAGGAGTTGATGAGCGAGAGGGAGACCTGCCTGATTACATCCTGGTGAAATGCCGCCAAGTAATTAAACCTACAGGTGTGCCCCCAATTCCAGCACGACACAGAGGGAGGGAGACGGGAACACTGGGCAAACCAGAGAGCCTGGCTGACTACGAAATGTTTTTTTGACTTTATTTTGTCTGCGTGTGAACCACAAGACTGTGGGAAAAAAACCTCCTCAGTGACACAACAACAGACCTGTTAAGCAGTTTTAGATGCGAGTATATTTAACAGAAAAACCTGAAACTATGTTATCTGCCAGGTCAAACCTGTGGCGCTATGCAGACTGACTATAGGTTTTAAATACTAAAGAAAAGCTCTGACAATGATCAGTTTGAAACAGCTACAGCTTCAAGTAACTGACACCTTTTATTGAATCATAGTTGGCGAGAACTAAACCAATTATTCTGTAACTTAATTTCTCGGTTCAAGACCTCAAACTTTTCATTCACAAGATATTTAATAACACACTTGCGGAAATATTTTGCAATTCTATTTTGGATTGAAACCTTTCATTTGTAAAGCGAAGTATTGAAGTAGCCAATAAAAATTATAAATGAGCTCCAGAAAGCAAGGCCACGGTGCAGCCGGTGCAGGTACGCCGTCTTCACCGGTCGTCTACACGTTCATGGCTCTTTTGAGGATATTTCCTGCCAGAACTCGACGGCGTCCAAATTACACTTCAACATATTCAACATATGGAGGCTCTTCAGATTGGCAACATTGAAACAAGTTCAAAAACCTCATCATTTACCATGAAGCAAAGTCCTGCTGATTGAGGCTGATTGACGGTGACATTTCCAGGAGTTATTAGACATGTCACAGCTGCCACCGAGCCGCCCATTTATTTAGCATTTGTAACGGCTAAATTGTCAGAGATCACTTTCAAGAAATCCAGACCATGACCTCCTATTTGACTTGATTCTTATGCCAGGTCTACTTTCCAGCCAAAGAGCTATTTGAGTATCCTTTTTATTGCGTGTGTGCAACCATTAGGCTTTCAGTGAGGGGAATTACACTGTCGTTACTGCTGAAGGCTTCATGTGGTTGACTGAAATGACCCCGTGTGACCGCAGGGGCAAAGGACTCGATAAAAACGACAAAGCATGTAACTGTAGATCACTCTCCAAAGGAGGGGTGGTGTTAACCTTGGGAATCTGGGGAGCTGTGAGGTTCATAGCATACACGCCTTGAGTTATTTGTTTAGGGTTGAACTGCACTGAAATGGACCTACTAAGTTACTAGAGCCATAGCTCAGCTATGCCCCTTTTCCTGGAACGGTCAAAGGTCACTGTTGCTGCACAACAGTGGAGAGGAAAGGGGCTGGTTTAAAAGCTGCAACAGTTTCTTTTTGCATCCTATTGTGGCGAAGAGAAGAGAAAATTAGACAAAGAGCATGTGGTAGAAAATACCACATATTTAATCATATTATGGCCTCATTTTTTTGATGTAAAGGTAGCACTTCTGCTGTTCAACTGCATGACTTCAAAACCACAAAGCATGATTTCTTAACAATACAGAGAAGCAGAAGCGCTTATTTTTATGTAGCTTATCCTTGGCCTCCTGCACCACAAAGATCCTCAAACCGCACACACTACAAACTATTTACAGAAATGAAACTTGCATCTGAAAATGGTTTCAGTGTCTAAATCCTCTGGGCATCGTTTTCCCCTCTGAATGATATACCTTCAAAATTACACAGACACAGTGCACGTGTCTCTATTTTTAACGCAGACTCGGGAGTGGTTTAAAACAAGCAGTGTTATTTAGCTCTGCTGCAATGACCTACATGCCCACAGTGGCATTGCTAGCGTTTCCTAATTAGCACAAAGCATAAGGTGGAACTGGGCTTGATGGGAATGTCATCTTTTCGGACCGTTAAGTTTCAGTTCATCCCCAGGAGGATTTTAAATTCTGTTGAAACATTTTGAACCAAACAGAGGAAAAGTCAGCAGATAATCACACTGCCTCTGCAAAATGTTACGCTAATCCCTCTAGTAGATCGAGTTAAAGATTTAACTTGATTGTGACAGTAGAAGAAAAGTCAAAGGTTCGCCAAAGTCAGCGGGATTCATCCGCTGATTTCTGGCCGGAATGTCGAGGCAATCCATCGAGCAGTTATTGAGACATTTCAGCCTCGTCCAAATGCTGAACCGGCCCTCGCCGCCGTCTCTGGAGACTCGTGATCTATTGATTTATGTCACTGTTCTCAAGTCCGGAGTTTAAATAAAACAATGGGAACATAATTTTTCTCTTGAAATGCTGACAGTGTGTGACGAGGCCTCGCCTGGCTATGAAGAGTCAAAAGCCTCCAGAGGTTTGGAAGCAGCGATTTAGGAGCTTGACCCTTTTGTGTGTCGCATGTTTGAAAAAGACAAGGATCTCGCCTCATGGTGATCCGACCGTGGGCCCTGCACACGAGGTATCCTGTTTCACAGCAGTAATCAAAAACAGGCTGATCTAATTATCATAATGTTGGCTTATAGCCACTTCTCAGATAAACTATCACCCGCCGCAGACCTGTTTTTCTTAGCCAATCAATTTCCTAGGCGGCAGCCCGGGATTACCTCCAAGGCTGATCCAACGCTCCTGCGACAGGCAGCGAGTGCTGTCCATGTCCTGCTTATTTTGCCTTCCTCCAGCGTATTTAGGTCTGTTTGTTGACCTTGGTTGTGCTTCTCCTTTGGAGCCTGAACGGGTTTTGTGCGCTTTGTCTGGCCAAGCTTCGACATCGGCTGGACCCGGGACTACGTTGTGCCCCAGAATACACAAACGTCACTGGTCAGAGGGCCAGAAAGAGGCGCGACGAAATGCTCGACTGAGACCACACAGCCATCGACGCTGCCTCACTCTGCAATTTGAGAGAATTCTGTGAATGCATTTAGGTCAATGCTGTGGTGATTCTGGCTGCTTTCTGTTTAACTTTCCCTCAGCAAAGTGAAGAGGATATAAAGGTAGACCCTGCTGTGTATTTTTACAGGAAGTTCTGAAAGAAATGAACAGATCGCAAAACCTCGATTCACAACCACAGGGGTCAGTCTAACTGAGTACATGCACAAAAGAGGCCAATTTTTACGAGAGAGCAAAAAGACTGAATTTTATCCTCAACAGGGAAAAAAAAAGCCCAATTATGTTGGTCTGGAGGTCTCCACTCTCAGAGGAGAGTAAAAATAGACCTCTAGATCTTGGACATTCCAGGATAAAAAGGTATATATATATATTGGCAGGAATTAATGAGACCTCTGAACAGCAGAATTGTAGCATTTTTAAGTTAATGTTCAGTATTACTGTTTTTATGAATGTTCTGCCTCATTTGAAGTGACATTTTGGACACTGAAATTGATTTCAGTGCTCAAAAGCCTGTGCATGAAACAAGAGCTCATATTTTCCTTCATTACGAGTTTTTTCTCTTTCCATGACGCAGTCGATGTCTTGCTATGGACTTATGACCAACACAAGCTGGTTGGACAGAAACAGAAAAGGGAAAGTTTGTGAATTTAACGCCATCTCCTTTCTTTGAAAAACAATACTGGATCTGGCTTTTAGCACACTAAGGACGTAAGGACAGATGTAGTTTTCACAGCAGGGGGTTAAACAGCAAAGAATTAAGTTTTCTTACTTTTTGTTGTGTCCATACTTTTCGATGTCATGCTTAATATTGATTTATTTGCAGACACACAGTGTTATTTATTTCTTACTAGAGCAGGTAACAGCTGTTTGTCTGCAGTCACAGGTTGTACAATACTTGCCCACTGTACTGCATTATGTTTCTCCATCACATCATGGCTGCATTAATTCCAGTCAACCGTAGCTTCTTAAACAGAGTAGTAAAAGTCCCCTAAAAATAGATTTTACTGCTTTCTGAAGACTAGCAGCAGTGGGTGGTTGGGCAGGTACACAACTGGAGTGAGAGCTGCGGATGCTATTGACTAAAACACGAGTGGATGGGAAATAAGCAGGAGGGTTTTCGGCACAACCACAACGAACTTGTGGTCTCATTGTCAGGTCTGTGACCGCTCACACTCTGCTGCCTTCTTCAAACCAACTTTGATGCATCAAGATGGAATCAGAGTACTATCAGTGAGGAGTAGTAGTAGTAGCAGTGACAGTACTTGCAAGTGAACTGGGTGAAGTTGGCAATTATATGCAAGCTGTCTATGATAATACAGCAATTAACTGTTGCTGTTTACAAATAATTACAAATAATTCCCCTTGTGAAGGTTTAGGATTTCTCAGGGTGATGGTTGGTATATCCTGCTGACGGATGGATGAGGAGCATGGCTTCACTTATTGATCAACATAACATGCACAACCTACAAGTTAAAGAGAATTATTGTTCGTATTGTGAGTAAAAATTCTGTAAAGTAGCTGTAACAAAATGTTTTGGGGGCTTTACGCTGCAGTAAAAACAGATAACAAAGAGCTGAAGGAGACTTTTGTTGTTCTTGGACTTTGATGGATTCTGTCACCTCAGCCGTCACGGCAAAATTTGCTAATTTATCAGTGACTGAAAACTCACATTTCTTAAATTTTTGACATTGAGAAAAAATAAATAAATTATGCATTTTGAGTATGAAGTCAAAATTTCGAGAAAAAAGTTTCACTAACTCACCTACGCAAGACAGTTTGCAGAGCGTACAGCAGACGTTGCGTGGCAGTTGTCTTACTTGAAACGACAACTTTAATCTCCACATTTTGACTTTTTTCTCAAAATTTTGACTTCATACTCAAAATGCACAATAAAAAAAATTTTCTCATTGTGGCCCCGATACTCCTTCGTACAAACTGAATGTTCACCAAATGCGACCCAGTCTCTTGTCGTTATGGAGGAGTCCAGAAATTAAACACGAATGCATTTCAAAATGGAATTTATTCAGTGCATCTGTACGTTAACCTCAGCCCAAAGTTTTTTTCTCACTTCAAGGTTCGCCCCGCAGAGCTGACTATTACAGAGACATCACACAAATCTGAGAGTGCCAGAAACCCCAAGAACCAAAATTTGATTTGTAACATCCATCCAGTACTACAGGGGAGTAACGTTATGTATTCAAGTTTAAAAAAAAAAAAAAAAAGATGGGAAACCCATAAGTTGTCATCTGTCCCAGCCTCAAAAGTTTCTATTTTTCATCAGAGGCGCTGAAAGACTTTTTTTTTCTTTAAGTTCACCACGAAAGAACTAGAATGTATTCAATATTAACAGTTACATTTATCTGTTCTTCAGTTTGGTTCCAGGCCTTTAAATGATTTGGAAAATTTCATGATGGTTTCACACGTTGTCTCTGGAAATTTTTTAAAGAGAAGGACAAGGCCACCCTGGATGAATTCTCACCCTACCTTTATTTCATTCCTGCTTTTTCTCTCCCTTAATGTGCACGTCAGCTGGCTCCGGTCGGCGCTCCGGTTGGCGCTCCGGTTGGCGCTCCGGTTGGCGCTCCGGTTGGCGCTCCGGTCGGCACGCCAGCCATCGTTTTTTCCAAGAAAGCAGCACGTAATATGGGTACTTGTGGGTCCTGGGGTGTGTGGCCTGATGTCTTGGCGTGCCTCTTGGCCTCTTTGGCTTGGGGGGGTTCTCTGCTGGGTGTCGGGCGACTCCCGGGCGTTCTCGACTTGTGCTGAGGGGGGGCTGCTCATTGCCTCTGACTCTCTGGGCTCTTGCCCATCTGGGGTCTCCCTCCTTCCTCCTCTGGGGTGTGCACATGGCTGTCATCGGGATATGTGGCCTCGGGTCTTGTGAGCTCCTGGTGGGCCGCGGATGGCCCGGTTCCCCTGGGTCCTGCATTGCTTGCCTCTGGATCCCGAGGGGGGTGGTTGCAGCTTCTTGCCCCCATTATTGAGTATGTTCCATGACAGAGGAACACACACACACACACCACTACAAAGTACAGCATGACTGCATGTATGTATATATGTGTGTGTATATATGTGTATATATGAATGTGTATGTATGCGTACGTATCATCTATTCTCTCTCGTTCTCCCCCCTTATTTTCTTTTCTTTCCCTCCTTCCTTTCTGCCTGTCAAATGTGGCAAGAATAAATGAAATAAAATAAGAAAATTAACAAGAATAGCCTATGGAAAACTTATAGAGCTCTTTTTGTAAAAGCAAATGTGTTTGGTACAACCGTGTATTCAGATCATCATTCTGATTGCAAAACTTCCAGACAGGCCAAAAAAAAAAGGTTCTCTGTCGTAGCAGTTCTACTCACGGCAGGTTTACAGCTGAATTAGTCTTTGGATTAGTAGAGGACTGCTTTTCTCATTATGGTCTGGTGGCTCCGTTCACTTCATTGTTTCCGGACTCCTGCCTTTTGTCCAGGAAAGCTGGAACTGGTTTTGCAATTGTGTCACCTAACGAGGATTTTTTTTTTTTCCAGAATTTTTCAAATGTGAAGAGCTGTGAGCTGGGGTCTGGATATATTTCATACAGCTGTTGCTTAGCTGGACATTGTTTTTTACATTGTATTTCATTTATGTTTTAAGGAATGTTTATACTCAGAGAATGGAGCTAAATGGCAACATTTAGCTTCTCCAGAAACAAACAAACAAACAAACAAACTAACATCTGAATTAAAAGAAAGCCACACTTACATGTTTGAGCTTTTCATTCCACTGAGGCTGATTTTGCCCATAAACTCACAGTTTTCGCCT
The DNA here is from genome assembly GCA_015108635.1 of Andinoacara biseriatus. NCBI lineage: Eukaryota > Metazoa > Chordata > Actinopteri > Cichliformes > Cichlidae > Andinoacara > Andinoacara biseriatus. The sequence continues at coordinate 8,958 of VUQJ01034438.1, forward strand.
GGTAAAGATTTATGACTAGACATTAGAAGCATGATTAAACCACCAGAAATTTAAATGTGTGTCTGAGAAGCAGCTGCTTCGGTGGTTGAAGATGACGACCAGGAGGGTGCTGCTACAAATTCGGTGCCTCCAACTCGCTGCTTGAGTCATTGCTGGAATCTAAATAGTGGAAATAGGAAAGTGGCTCATTAGTCAATATTTACAGAACAGCATTTTAGTTCAGTTAAAATGGGCAAAAAAATCTAAAATTGAAACTACACTCATCGGCAACCTTTTCACATCGAACGCGTTTCGTGCATTACATTTTTTTTTCGGACCCGCCTGTTCTTAATGCAGCCGTTCACATCAACCGCGTCATGTCACGGGACGATTTTGCTGCATTTATTTTTTCAGATCTGACCAATCAGAGCGCTGCATTAGCAACATGTGAGTTCATAGCTCAAAGCACGCACAGACACACTGAATATACAGTGATGAGGGAACAGTAAAATCACTATTTTACCTCAGACACGCAGCTGCACGCTGCTCCGGGTCAGTCGGCTCTCGCATATTATTCTCTGCCTCCTCACGTGATCCCAACTCTGCCAACAGGAGCTCAAACTGTCCCACTGATATGAAATATGCTCAGTAGCTGCCGTGATGCAGCTTCAGCTCCGGGACCAAACCAGGAAACTCTCCCTGCTGCTGCTTTTTTATGAGTTGGATGAACCCAGAATCAGTTTCTTCCTTCTCTTGTTTAGAAATGTCAGGACATCATTACATCATTGCCTGATGCCGACTTCGTTTCTTTCACAAGCGTTTCATGAGGACGATTCATTTGCAAAAACGTAACGTGTCCGGTGTGTATGTAGGTTACACGACAGGTTCGCATCCGAAAGATTCAGAATTTTGTGTTGTTTTTACGCAACGCATCCGGTGTGAAACGGCCTTTAGTCGCACCTTTCGAGTATCAGGTTGGACCACCTGTTGCCCCTTCAGAACTGCCTTAATTCTTCATAGCACAGATTCTGTAAGATGCTGGAAGATTTTGGTCCATGCTGACATGCCAGCATTCCACAGTTGATGCAGATTTCTCACCTGCACATCCGTGATACAAATCTCCCGTTCCACCACATTCCAATGGTGCTCCGTTGGATTGAGATCTGGGGACCGTGGAGGCCAGTTGAGTGCACTGAACTCACTGTCACGTTCAAGCTTTGTGACATGGTGGAAGCATCAATCAGACGATTTACAGCACCACCACCACCACCACCACCGGCCTCATGCTGCCACCGAACACTGCAGCAGAAGATGAGACTCATCTGAACGACCGATGTTCCTCCGATCTTCTATCGAGCCTGTGCGATCTGCTGCCCGACTTCCTGTTCTTAGCCCACAGGAGCAGAACCCAAGATGGTCTTCTGCTGCTGTAGCCCGTCTGCTCCAAGGTTCAATGTCTTGTCCATTCAGAGTTGCTCTTCTTCATACCTTGGCTGTAATGAGTGGTTATTTGAGTTACCGCTACCGTCCT
>VUQJ01034439.1:0-12772 GCA_015108635.1 Andinoacara biseriatus
CCTACCTCAATATAAAAAGAGTGACAGCTTCCAAATGATCCAGCTGCTCAGTGACTGGGTCACCAAGGGTTAATGTGAAACTCATTATGGCTCTAAATGCCAGCAAATTGAACATCAATTGTGAGCAAATGCAAAGGTCAAAAAAGAAAATAGAGAGCAAAAAGACTGAAAGTAGAAACTTTTCATTGCATGAAGTATGGAGTGTAAAAAACACTCCACCGAAGATGTATAACTTGTACTACAGGTCACCATTTCATGTTGGTGGTATTTGTAATGATCACTAAATCATTTGAAGTATGATTGAAGTAGGAAGTAAGTATGAAGGATGAGTGAAGGAAGTTTCCCAGAGTTTGAGAGAAGAAGAGATTCTTTTGTTTTGTAGTCTCTGATCTACTGTGAAAGCCAACTCCACCACCTCCAAGCAGACAAGAAAGTAGTATAGCAGAAACACCATGTCAGCTGCTACACCTGTCTATGTGCATGTCCACAAGGAAGTATAATCTGTTGGTCTTTGTGTGTTTCTGTTTATCTGTATGTGTATGTACTGCAGACATGACCTTTAGCTTTTATATTTATGGGAAAGCACACTCCCTGAAGCAAAAGGGCAACATATCAATGAGTTTATGTGCTTTAACATCCGGTGACAGTGATCGTCAGTGACACAGAATACAAACACACTAATGCAAACACACATTTAAAAAAATATCTATATACAAACACACACACACACACACACACACACACACACCTACCTTATTATACAAACCACATTACTGTGACTGATACCAAATAAAATCCTGGTTAGAATTCAACTGTATGTTTTCACAAAATGAGTTATTTTAGAAGCTTGTCGGCACAATTGATGGTTTATATTTGGACTAATCACTAACATGTTGGTCAGCCAGACAAGCCTTTATGAGTTAAAGTAACTCTCTTTTTTGGACTTTAATTTTAATGCATATTTGGCTGCTCATTACGCCTTGGCCATTTTATTCTAAGGATTGCATCATTTCATTCAGTGAAAAATTTGGCCTGTACTGTAAAGCAATCCACCCAAGCAGACATATTTAACTACCAGGACAGGTTTGCACAGTTTATTCAAATAATCTTTTTGCCATCTTACCGGTCAGACTATTGTAAGTTGATTGTTTTGATAGACTAGTGGATTTTTGCTTTTTCTTTTTTAAATCCAAGGTAATCAAAATACATTTATGAAGGCTATGTAAGAAAACTATGTCTGCAATCATGCATCTGATTGACTGATTGTCCATGAGTGTCTGGGTTCTCCCAAACTGGATTTCAGTGCAACCTATTAAATGGCTCAATACCCATTGATATGGGTAATACAGGTATTGTCCTTCCATTGACCAGAATTTCTCTCTCACCAATTTTGATCTCTGACAAACAGAAATGAGCCCACATTATTAGGCTACCTCTCAGTTTTTTTTAAGTAGTTACAGTACATGTAAATCTGGTGTGATATACGCACCGATCAACTACAGGTTACTGTGTCATTGTCATGTTTTTATTTCGTCATAGGAAAGAAAGAAAGGATTCTGTTTGTCAGATTTAATACAAGCCAATATCACTTCCTTAACCTCTCCAGGTAATTTTGGTGCCTGAACTGAATCAAACAGTGATCAAAACCGAAAGTCTAAAATAAATCACTAAAAGCAATCTTGTTTCAGTTATGTGCCGCCACCACCAGCATTAAATAAGGTTTCAACTATTAGGTAATGGCCTAGAGAGCCTAGATGCACAGAATGGCTGTAGAACATCTCTTAATCAGACATCAGTTTTTCTGCCAACTACATCATTACCAGGAAGATAGCAAATAGTCATAGCAACCATGAAGCCCTGTTCTTTGTTGTGTTGCATGTGTATATATGGTGTATTTTACTTTTAACTTTTATGATCCCGTTGTGTTGGGTAAAGGCAGTCATTATACTACACTGAACATTAGAGCTATAACATGTGGAAGTGGTGCTCGGCATTGTACAAGAGGTGACCTTACTTAAATGCAAATAAGTATGAAAATTCTAATAAAATGGTGCATTCAAAATACAGCTGGCATCTTAGACATTCAAAGTGTGTCTTGTAGGTCAAGGTCAGAGTACTTCTGCATCGCTAGTAATGGGTTCCACAGATAATGTAGGGCTGGCCCAAGACTACACCCTCTAAGTCATTGTTTAAAACTTGTTTAAGAAAATCATTTAAGCTAGAATAATGTTAGACAGCAGGGTAAACTCATTTCAGTGAAATCAATTTTATACTTTAATCAGTTTTGTAAGCACACAAAAGATTAAGTCAGTATTACTTTTAATCATGTTTTCTGTCTTGAGCATAATTACAAACAAGTCAAAAAATATGATGGCTCGGGTTATAATGAGTTTTTTGTCATGAGGTTGGAATACAGTCGGTCATTGAGAGAGTAAGTTAACAAAACGCGTGTGTCGCTTCACTGCATGTTTTTGCTTTGTGTGTCTCTTTTGTATGAGCCTATCCGCATTTTGGCATAGATCAGAGTCAGGACAATACATCAGGTCAATCAAGTAAGTCCTCTGGGGCCTTTGGTCAAATATTGATAGTGGTAAATTCAATATTACCTCTCAAGTGTGAGGTCAAAGACAGCTGACTGACACAATGAAGGTTAGCTAGCCTTTTTGAAAGGCTTCCCTCTCTGCCTGAAAGATTATAAATGAAGGCATGTGGAAAATCAAGCTCACATAATGGGAACTGTCGCTTTAGCTCTCTCTCTTTTTCCTCTCTCACAAACACAAACTGATGGAACACAACAGCACTGAATTTGAACAATAAATATGTAAATTCATATATAAATTTAAAAAAAAAATGCCTGTTTTATTTGTTTTCAAAAAGAATCATGAAACAAATTTTATTCAGCGCTGGAGGTTTGTGAGGCTAATATTAGTGCAGTTGTTTGCATGAAATTAACATTTCATTTATTATTTACCCTGTGCAAAATGCAGTTTTTCCCACATCTGTTCCTCTAAATGGAGAATGGCATACCACAGACTTTATTTTAAACTGATGACAGAGCAGATGCTGTAAAATTAATATTTTTTACTTACCTATTTATATGTTGTTTTCATTTCAATAACTGATGTTCCCCATTGATTAAAAAAATGAAATTGAAAAATATATTTTCCTGCTCCTTCAGTTTTCATCACTCGTACCAGTCACTGACAAACTGAAGAGAACTGAGGTTAAAGATGAAATGTAGTGGTAAAGGAGATTAATTGGCTGATAAAGCCACATGATAGGTGACTGTTTCCTGGCTCACAGGTTTGGGACATTTGTCTTTGTGTGTTGGAGATGAAAGAGATTGAGCAGGTGGACTTCCATGGCTCCTCTTAAATTGGCAGGTTATAAGTTTTCTGAACCAGTCCAAAACAGAAATTTAAAAGTTAAAGTTTGAGACAAAGAAAGAGAACTGTTTGGACTTGTGGTCTAATGAATTGTTTGTGGGGAATTCTCTTCCTGATGAGAATACTCAATTGTTACTGTAGGGCTGCAGAAAGAGTTGGGAATTTGACTCCACAACCTTGAATAGTTTCGGGTAAGAATCAGTTCTGAGGGCTTGATTAGCCCTCAAGAGATCGTGGATGAAGGAACAATACAATTGATTTTTCCTTCCCAGTGTCTGGGTGTCACTCCCAGTGTTCCCCAAAATCCTATAATTATTCAATATGATGTCTGCTTAGGCCTGTATTTCCCAAAATAATGAGTTTCCCAAAGGTCTGGAAGCTGTGCTTGTCTCTTTTTCCCTCGCTCTTTATGCCACACTTGGTACTACTCGTGCTTTTAATGAACCTTCAAGCTCAAAAGAATTAGATATCAACTTGTTTTTAGTTTGTGTGGTGTTAGACCACACAAACCAAACTCCCCAACCAAAAACAATAGTCTACCCTGAAACAATAATCATACATGTGGAACCATGTACAAGCTGTTTACACACATCATTTTTTGATGCACACCTGCTGTGCTTCTGCAAATGAGGGATTTTTACTCCAGGCGTTATGCTCACCCCGGTGTTATTGTGCAGTGAAATGACCAAGACAATGCTGACTTTGCCTGAGAATCACTACTGGTGACAGAAACAAGCTGTCCATCAAGCTCCAGTTGTCTGTGTCTTAGTCTGACCTGGCCTAGTCTGACCTAAACAGGCTGACTACAGTTTTCTGGCTACAGATCAGCCCGTAAACATCTAGACTTTAATTAGACAAGACAGGGACTCTTTGACTGGGGTCTTAGTCTCCTTAGAAACCCAATTATCAGTTTGCAGCAGACTGAAAGAGACACTGAGCAATGTTGAATATGGATAACAATTTTATAGACAAAAATCAAAACCTCTTGGTCTGCACTTTGCTACACAATACACTGTTAAACAGTGTTTAAAGTAAGAGAACAGAGTTATAGCCAAGTTTACACATGGTGTCTGTGTATTGCTGAAAAGATAGATGGATTAAATCACTGGAAGACCAGATTCGTGACATTGGTGATCAGTTAAAGCTGTCAACTATATCTGACTTCCTCCATTAAGTAGATTTCTCTTTTTAAAGATTGTTGTCATATAGAATAGCTCTTAATTCAGACTGTGGAAACTTCCCATAAGACTATGCAATTTATCATCCATTCTCATTCAATTCAGGGTCTGGAGGGTTGGAGCCTTTAGCAGCAGTCACAGGACGAGAGGCATGGTACACCGTGGACAGGTCGCCAGCCTGTGATAGGGCTAATACCAAGAGACAGATAAATATTTATACTAATGGGCAATTTAGAATCACTAATTAACCCACTAACAAACCCACACAGAAAGACCCTACCCTGATGGATTCAAACCCAAAACCTTCTTGTTGTGAGGCAACAGTGCTACAGTCTCCCATCCAATTATTAAACAGGTCCAGCCCTGCTTAGCCAACCCTGCTAAGTTTTGGTGGTATGGCTGCAAGCCAAGAACAGCATTGACCAGGTAAAATGGACTGAAAAAACCTTCATATGGTAGAAATCAAGTCTTAAAGATCTTAAAGATCAAGTTTATAGGAAAATCCCAAATTATTGGGTTCTGATTCCACTGGATATATGTACTGAATAGAGCAGGCAGTGAGTGCTTGGTGAAATTGATATAACCCAGCATTGATACTGGGAAACAGGACAGTTTGTCCCTTTAAAACTACAGTGACACTCAAGACATTTCTTGTAAGTGGACATGAAAAGAATTCAAGTAGACTTTATGTTGCTGGATGTGTTTTAAGACTTATACATCCTCGCTGGTGAAAGAATATATTTTATGTAGCGAGACAATCATTGAGCACTATCCGTCCAGGGAACATCCAACACAGTGTGTGAATTTGAAGTAGTTCTGGAGTCAAAACGAAATGCTAATTTAAACATGTCTCTGTGGTGATCCTCTCAAAGACCTTGTGGCATTGCTCTGTCCATTGGACTGAAACAGAGTTTCAGCAGCAAACAGTCAAGAAAATCACAAGTGAGGAAGCTGAGAAGCTGAGGATGAAATGGCAGCGGTTGAAGTTGGCCAAATAAACCAGATGAAGCTCTTCAGTTTTGGGCCTTGGACATATAATATTTCCTCAGCCTTTTCAAACACACTTGCTCTCATCCAAAATAATATCCTTCCAAATATTCACTTTTCAGGGCGAAGGTCTCGTTACAGTAGCTATGATATAATCGAGGATGACGTGGCATTTTGAACAATGAGGACTCGGAAGCGTGGCCACCTGAAAGTTTGCGTGAGCTTTGTGGGATGAGGAAGGACAGACATTAACCCCATGAGGTCTTAGCGATTTGCAAAGTGTAAATCTTCACAGTGCTGAATGCTAGAAAGATTTTGCCTTGAAGTGGATGAATATTCTGTTCATGAATTCAGAATACCTTCTCAAGCATTGCTGTCCATTCTTGGTGTGTCTTTTCTTTTAAGTCCATTACTGAGGTCTTTGGTATCTATCAAAAACAAGCTGCTATGGCTTTTTTTGGATGGCAATAGCAAATTCTGTTGCAGCCATGACATATGGATTCATATACTTTGGCATGTCTGCTCAGGGTTGATTTTAAAACAGGTAAATGGCAGGAAATTCCTTGAGCTATAACAACACAGCCATCTACTCTCACTGTGCCCGGTTTTCTGAAATCATGCCAGAAAAAAGGAGTATTTTCTGACTCTGTATGCCTGACAAGATTAGAAAATGGCAGTGAGATTTCTGAGCACCTCGACATTTCCTGGATTTTGCCCTGCTGTGAACAGTCAACCTAATCAGTGATAATATGGTGAGCAGGAATGAGCCGACAGACCTCTCAGAATTCATGCATCACGCTCGACTTTGTTGGTGCAGTGTACCGCTCATTCTTTTCTTCGTGCAGGCTAATTGTTTTTTGTGTTGTCCCTTATGCATATCGCTAATTGATATGACTGATGTATTTCTAGTGGGTTTAAAACTCAACATTTGGATAATTTGGAATTTTGTAATCTGGAAAACTTTCTTCCTGTTGAGGCCAAATTTATTAGGGTACTGATTACATCAGTGAATAATATAAATGGCAGCCAAAATGGAAAATAATCCCTGCCTGAATAATTATTTCAGCTTACAGCTCACCCATATAAGAAAGCAAGGCAGTTCATTTACTACATTTCAACATTGTTTTCCAGATGTTTTAGGAATTAAAATACCCAAATCACTAGAGAACACAAGAAGTATACTGTGCTGAGTACTCTGCACTACATGTACATCAATCAGTGTCACCCCCCGGGCAAAGGGGGAATGTGATGTATCATCATACGAATGTTGCACAGGGCACAGTTTGTGTTGTCTTTTGCCCCTGACTTACAGCCATAAACAGACAAAGGCCCTGATTAGAAATTGCTCACAGCTGCATCTCTGCACCATCACACCCTCTGCTGTCCCTTACACAGACACAAAATAATATGCTGTTTGAACACACTGTCCATTTATACACTCCAAATGTCATGAGAGAGACAGACAATACACATCTCTAAACACATCCAAGGCCTGCTGACCGGTCTGTTAGCTGGAATAATGGCTTTTAAATACAGCGGGCAGGGATGAGTGAACATGCTGCAGTGGAAAACAACACTCTGCACTCAGCTCAAACACAAGAATGGGAGCCTCTGTTCTCCTTCCAGTTAACCCAGAAGAGGCACCGTCTTATATTAAATATCTGGAGCAATGATTTAATAAATATGTAAATGGGCAGCCTTGCTTCAAAAGTATGTAAATGGAAGGTCTTTTAATCAAAGGGGCATCACTTGACATGTTCAAATCAAAGTCATTACCTCTTTTTGTAGAGATGCTGTCGTGAGATGTCTACAACCTATTTTTGATTAACCATGCATGGTTAAGGTCATACATATGGCATGCAGACTAAATATTATAAGTTGCATACAGGGCACAGATGTGCAAATAGAAACTTATAAAAAAGTACTGCCTTGTAATCAATTAAAAAGAAAAAATCTATTTCCTTCTGATTTAATTGCATTGAGTGCAGCATGTTTACATTAAAAGATGTTCAAAAGCATTAGAAACTCTTTACTATCAGCAATTCTTATCATCCTGATTCTGCACTGTGTTTACTGTTTGGTTACATTGTAAAGCTGTTTACGCCAAACAGCAAAATTTTTAAACATACAGAAATTAAGTAATTTTTATATTAATTTGAAGGTACAAGGTTCTGTAATGTTGACAAGTCACAGTATGATGGACTAAATAAAGTCCTGTCTCTCCCCTCAGCCCCAGCCAGTCACAGCAGATGACTGCCCCTCTCCAAGCCTGGTTCTGTCGAGGTTTCTTCCTGTTAAAAGGGAGTTTTTCCTTTCCACTGTTGCCAAATGCTTGCTCATAGGGGGACATTTTGACTGTTGGGTTTTCTCTGTAATTATTGTAGGGTCTTTACCTTACAATATAAAGCGCCTTGAGGTGACTGTTTGTTGTGATTTGGCGCTGTATAAATAAAACTGAATTGAATTGAACTGAAATAAAGGGCTGTGAATGAAGCAAAACTAGGCCCAGAATAGATACCACGGTAAAGGCTACTCTTTTTAAAGGTTTGTTTCTGGAATTAAAATGGTATTTAAACTGGCTTGTTTGCTTTGATGGTGTGCTGAAAGACAAAAAATATATATTTTTTTAAATTGTTAAATCAAACTGCAGAAATGTATATAAATCATACTGTAACTGTTCTAAATAGTGAGGAAAAAAAACTGTGGATTGCACCTTTACAAGATTAAAAGTGTTGTATACCTGATGTATTTGTAAGTACAGTACAAATGCGACTTTCATAGACCACCTGAGTGTGATGCTAGCTGCAACTATGGCAGAAACCACTGCAATCGGCTTGCTGTCACCATATTCTGATATGTCGGGATATTTCTACAGAGCAGTCCCAGCAGGAGATGTCAGGGATGTGCAGATGTGTGTGTAGCACTGTGTGATTCTATCCATATGACTTGTGATATCCCAACCTTGGCTTCTTGCTGTGTCTCGTAGCAGGGATTTAAAAAAAAAAAAAAAAGCGATACAGCCAATATTCTAGATGAGTCTGCAAAGTCCTGCTCCAAATCCCTGATAAGAGCCCGTCATGGATAACTGTAAATCTGACATGGCCCCAAGGCAGTGTGAGGGATGAAGTCCATGGAGTTGATGCCCGAATAAACCACTCGATAAGTGTGAGGGCAGGAATGCACAATCCAGCCAGTCTGTCAGTCAGTTAATTTATTTGTCAAGGTGCTCTCCTTTCATTTCACAAATCATACTGCTGCAATTTCTCTGACACTTGAAAACTGAAATGCGCCTGTCTATACATTTCCTCTGTCAAGAAGATGAGCTAAATGACATACACAAATAAGATGTAGTGAAACCTTGTCTCTACTTGTCATGCCTGTCTCACACCCGAGAGGCTTCCTGGATGCTTGTATTGAACATTCATTCCTCTCATTTCTAGGGCTGGAAGATCAACTGTCCACTTTGACATCCACACACAGTAATACATATCTGCAGCCAAGTTTAACAACTGATCGCTCCAAACCTTCAATTTAACAGGTCTGAAGTGATGTTGCCCACTCAAAACTAGTTTCAGGCTCCCTTCTTTTTGTTTTTTTTGCATCACAATGCTCAGCCAATTGCATTTGATGCTCATTAACAATGCTGTGCTCGTTCTCTGTGCATTTCCCTGGTGAGCGGGAATGTTGAACTAAGGATGTATTGATGATAAACAGAAAATACAGCCGCTTGCATTAACCCACAAGACATTAATACAGAAACAAGCTGACAAACTGGAAGATGTGTGAGCACGTGTAAATATATGGTTTTCTTAATCTGCTGTTTTTGCTTCTTTGTCATGCTCAAACATTCTCATTTCATGAATAAACATAATGCACATAATGGAAAAAAAAACAAAACAAAACAGAGAACGTATACAGTGTTTCCTGTTGGCTCACAACATGCAGATGCACTACGGAGGCTCTCCTGGCCTGGTCAATACCTCTCCCTCTAAATGATGAGGAATGGCCTGCGCTGCAGTAACACTGTGCTGGGAGATTGATCACATGCAGACTACTGGAGATTAAATGGCTTTCTTGTGGAAAGCCAGACTGCCCCTGGATGGTGCATTGTGCAGATAGGAAACCCCCTTTCTTTGCTCAGTTTAAAAAAGCTGCATAGCCTTGGGATAGGACAGCATGTTGGCAATGGAGCCAAGGATGACTTCTAAATGTTTTTAGTCATACACTGTCACCCATCACTTTCCAGTCTGATGTTTGGTCACAAGTGGACCTTCATAGACGGCCCAGTTGTTTATTCCCCACTGGTTCACGTCAGTCAGTAGTATTCTTTGCTCCTGTTAGTGTGTGTGTGTGTTATTTCGCCTGTCATCACAACAAGTTGATGAATTTCACTGTCACCCCATTAATTCTCGTTTTCCGTGTCTCGTCTTGTGTACGCCCCTTATAAGTAAGTATTTTGTCAAGGGCCAGGTATTAGGTTAAGAAGCTCTCATTCAGAAATCATTTAACCTGTAACTTGAAAAACATGTTTTAACATTAATCCCACCCCACCGCACCCCTTATTTTGCAAATATAATAGAAAGGCTTTCATATTTCAGTGACTGTTACACATCTACAGAAAAGGTACATGTTTAGATTTTATTTTACATAGATGCAAGGAAGTCTCTACAGGATTAAAAATTAAACTAAACACTCTGACTATGACGACTTAATTTTAAAAAGTATAATGGAGTTTATTCAAACCTACTTTAGGAGGTTTTTTATTTTTCAGTATAATTAAAACAGTCTGTTTTGCAATAATAAGTAACAGAAACTGATTTTCTAAATAAATGCAGGATTGTTTGTATAATTTGTGTTTTGATCCCTTTTTTATATAAAAATCATTAAAATGCACAATTGCTTACATGAGAGCACTTTTAAAAAATTTCTTGTAGATAAAAGAAAATGTGCATACTAAACCCAAATATAGCCAATAAATAAGAATTCTTGCATTAAACAATAATCGGGGTCATGAAAAACCCCACTCAGTCATTTCAGTTGTTAAATTAGCTCAGTCATTTGAGGGTTAATTCCCTCTATTTCTATTCAAAAACCATAGATTGGAAAATATTCCCTTTAGCTAAGGCATCTTAACATTTCATGAATGTGTGCGTGTGTGTGTGTGTGAGTGAGAGAGAGAGATGCCATGTGTGATTTGCGTGTCTCTTTTGGTGGCATGGTAATGATTTGTGCAGGCGGTTTACTCCAAAGTGAACACGTGATTAGAGTGGCATGGAGTAATGTGTGTGCTGGTTTCCACTGATAATGAAGCAATTATGCTGGAGAATCTTTCATGTTAGTGGCACAAGTAAATAATGTAATATTCAGCATATGCAGTGCTTTAAGTGTGTGCATATGTTTAAATGAGTGTGTTTATATCCACTGCAGTAATAGTCTGCCAGGTAATCAAGTGTTGGCAAAGGACAAGTGCCACTAGACGCTTTGATTGGCGTCAAAGCCGTTTAGTTCACATTAGATAGCTGTGATATAGCAGCACTTTGCTCCGTTTAAGTCGTGATGTATAATCTCTCATAACCTTGAGTACCTGTTATGCATAAGAGATCAGCATTAAACGCATTGCACGTTTTTTTTTTTTTATGGTCGACTTAAAATTTGGTTTAAAATTCCCCAAATTAGTTACGAGTGTTTGTTTATACATTGCTGGTCATAGCCACCACATACAGCAACTAAGTCATATCGTTTATGTGAGTAAAAGTAGAATATGACCATTTAGTAAAGCACAAATCTATTATTTGCTTAAAGTCAAGCAAAACTGCAGCAATTCATCTAAATGAAACCTTCAATTTAATTACTAATAAAACCAGACACAAACAGAGATTGTGTAATTAAAAACTGAATGTTGTTGTACACCTGGTGATTGCAAACTAATTTAAGAAAGTTAGTGTGACTGTTAATGCGCGCTCACTTGTCTTTGCAAAGCATTTTTAATGATTTAAGGTGAGGACCTGTCACAATTAGGGGCTGAATTTAAAACTGCTTTATTTACAGGTGACTTTGCTAATCCAAAAACAAAACACAAAAACCCCAAATCTCAACCAGGGCAGAAATAAACATGAAGCCTGGGCAAAAAATAGAAAACAAAACTAGACTGGGCAAAAGCACAGCTACAAGGGGGGGGGGGAACACTGACGACTACACAACAATGAACAGAGGAAAACTGAGGGCTAAAAGACACACAAGGTAATTAGGCCAAGTGGAAACAACAGTGAACGACAGGTGAAACAAATGAACCTAATAACACAGAGGAAGCAAAACTAAACACAAAGCACAGGGAACACAAGACTGACAAAATAAAACTGGAAGTAACCCAACATGGTACGCACAGACACACAGAGCACAAAGACGTGAAGACTAGAGCACACGAAAATCAGAACAACAAATCAATGACTAAAACCAAAAACAGAATACCAAACCACAACAAACTGAGAAACTAAACCATAAGAAGACTAAAAAACAACCAGCAGTAAAACAAAAAAAACAGAACTTCATAAAGTGAAACTCAAAACACTGGGTCACCGGCCCAGGACCAGGACAGCACCCTGACTTGACTGTTCCAAAGTATCAGCTTTATTTTCTAGAATCACTTACAGTACGCGTTCGTTGTCGTCTTGGTGTGTGACCCACTTTTTTCTTTAGATTTAGTTCACAAACAAATGCCCCAACGTTTTGATTTATAAATCTCTGGTATAATGCAAAATTTATTACTCCATCAATAATGACAAACCGCCCTGGCCCAGATGCAGCGAAACAGGGCCAAACTCTAACACTTTCACCATCATGATTCAAAAGTGGGATAAGTTTCTTCTGCTGGATTGCAATATTTTCCTTTCTCCAAATGTGATGCTACTCATTTAAACTAAAAAAAACAAACATTTTTTTTTTGTCTCATCTGTCCACAAAACATCTTTTCAACAGCCTTCTGGTTTGTACACATAACCTTAGCAAACTGCAGATAGATTGCCCGCCCTGCCGCGTTCAACATTGCTGTTGACCTAATAGTGAAGTTATGAGTGTGCTGTCCTCACAACACGTGAGCCTGTATGCTGCTAGACAGCCAGCGAACAAAATAAAGAAAGCTCCACGAACAAGGCTTGTTTTTCTTGTCTTTTATGGAATTCCTTTTTCCTATCTTTTCTTTCTTATTCTTCTTCTTTTTCTTTC